>JADLZK010001540.1:0-131193 GCA_015847255.1 Hyparrhenia diplandra | reverse complement strand
AACACCTGTGCACATCATCATAGGCTGTTTTTCCATCGTATTTAGGGCCCTGGTGGAGATCTATGTCGGGGTGGACCTATACACCATGACTGGCTGAGTACGGGCATCATGCACCTTCTCTAGCAACTTGACCTTCCGTCGCTCGACCCAATGGTGTGCCCTTTAGTTACTCACAAGCCACATTGTGTGCCCCAAGCTTACATATCAGAACTAACCGATCTTGACCTTAATCTGTCTAGAAACAAAGGGGCCAGCACAGCAGGGGCTGTGCACCCTCCCCCCAAAGCACAGTACATTTCATGACTACCTATACATATATATTTGAACTTATAGCACAAAAATATATCAATTTCACCCATTTTTATTAAAATATTATGTTTGGGTTATAATTAGTGTATTTTTTATAAGTTCTAGAAACAATTATGTATATTTTTATCGCACTAAAAATACGATCACATTTGTCTGAACCCCTTAATTAAATTGTGTCACAGAACGCCTAAATTATAAGTGTAAAAGTCCAAAATCGATTGTTGAAGAAACCAAATTTCCGACTTGAACCCTTATAAGTCTAGCAGTTCATTGAAATCACGAAGGATTTCAAACATCGCAACACATCAAGATCATATTGATTCAACGAAACATCACCATTCGTGCAACATATTACAGATAAAAGATTACATAAAGTTCACTTACCATCGGAGTATAGGATTTATTACAACCTAGTATGCAAGTAGCAGAAGCAAAGTACTTTTAAAACAAGTTCACAAACTTTATATTACATTGCCAGTACTAGATCATACTTCACAAAAGCATAAAAATAAGATACTATAGAGACCATCCCCGATGGTCTAATCTTCATGCTCGGCTGGGAGAAGACAGTACTTGCAACACCCGCCATAAAGAGTATCATCTACAACAAGTGGGAATAAAACCCTGAGTACAAGAATGTACTCAGCTAGATTTACCCGTCGTAAACCAGAAATAAAGTGACACCAAGGAGTATGCAAGGCTTTATATAAGTGGGGCTACCTTAGCATTTTTTGCATAAAAGCTTAAGAACCAAAGTTGCCTTTTAATTATTAGCATCATGTTAATAATCACTAGCCTTTCATCTAAGTTTGCACATGTGCTACAACAAACTTGTAATATAAACACTCAACATGTCGACCATAACAGGTCCATCATGGATCAACCTCAGTGATCATCATCATCACCATTCGTTTTAGTTATTTTAGTTTTCTACATGGAGATATGCCCCTCAAGTTCTCACTATTTAGGAGAGATGGCGATTGAATCGATTAACCGCCCAACTAGGGAAAGATTCCTAACACTAACCAGGCACATAGGAACGGGCCCGACAAGCGCCGCACTCTCATGGATATCACCGTGCCGCTAACAGGTTAGGAATTTTAACACCTTCGCCCACAGTCCACGTTGTGACTCCCTTCCGAGCTGCACTTTATACTCACCGGTTTACCGGCCGGAGTTGAACTACTTAGCTTCACGGTCGACAACCTCAAGTTGGCCAACTAAGCGAGAGGTTGTGTTCAACATGAAAAGGAAAGGCTCCAACATCAAGTCCTTAATCGACATAGACAGAAATGCATGACTCCTAGGACCCCAATGTCCTGTAGCCTCCACTTTCCTGCTGGTCTCCCTAATTTTGTTTTACAAAAATACATGGTACACCCATGATCACATATCCAATTATTTCCATATATCCACCTACATCTCATAGGTGACAACATCACCTGACTTCTACCATTTAAAGCTTAACTAAGCATCTAAACAATCCTACACTAAATAGGATTTCAGTTTATATTTAGTGGACAAGGATAGCTATATATATGCACAGGTGTTTCCACACAACTCCTATAACTTAATGCATCAACAACATAAAGACTCAAGTTGGCATTTTAGAAAAAAAAAAGGAAGTGAATATGCTCCGGCGCTTGTTCGGTATTCGACTCAAGTTAATTTGGTTAGTTTGCACCTTCTTGGGGACATCTCCACCTTAGTACTCTCATCTTCAGGATGGACCACCAAACACCGTCTTCAGGTTTGGATTCATCATTATGTCCTTCACGTGTTTCATCTAACCTAAATGAGATGCAACAATGCGTATGTATGAACATATAGAAGTGCAATATGCAAGCATTCATAAAAGGCACACCAACTAATATAGTCATATAGAGTTGCTCACTTCTCTTCACCCAAGCATAACATGGGAGATGACAAGCACATAAGTCATAGAACAAGTTTCACAAGGTCTCATGTATATTAAATTAACCATTATCAAAGCATGAGCCACAATAGCAACACCCAATGAACAACTATAATTAGAGTCTGCTATTTTCTTGACACTAGCACAACAGTCATTTGTTTTAACCATAACTAGAGCTATATAATTCCAAATGACATGCAACAAGATATTATGGAACTACTACCTAAAAGAACAATGGTGGAGGTTTTTTGGTTTTCGGTGGCGGTTTTCATAACCGCCACCAAGATAGGGTCATTGTTAATCACGAAATTAACCGTGACGGTTTCTAAAACCGCCAAAAAAAAAGAAAAAATCCAAACGAAACCCTACCGGGCCTAGATCCGGGCCACCACCGCCGGATCTGGGCCACGGCTTCGGATCCGCCGCCGCCGCCGGGATCGAAGGTGTGGACGCCGGATCGAGGGTGTGGGCGCCGGATCAAGGGTGTGGACACCGGTGGAGCTCGGGGCCCGTGTGTCGCCGCTCGCGCCGGCGCAGCCCACGCGGGCTACCTCCGACGCTGCCGGCTTTGCACCACCGGGCCTCGCGCCCGGCGTCGCCACGCTGGGCGCCTCGAAGCGCCCGCCGGCTTGCGCCACCGGGCCTCGCGCCGAAGTGCCGCCACGCGGGCCGCCTCCGAAGCGCCGCCACCGAAGCGGCGAGTTGCACGCCCAAGAGGAGTGGCGAAGGAAGGGCGGCGGGCGCCGCCGGGAGGAGTGGGGAAGGGAGGGTGCGGCCGCGGGGGGAGAAGTGAGTGAGTGCGGGAGTTAGTGAGTTAGCTAGGGTTAGGTTTCCAATATATATGCTGGCACTTATCGGGCTCACTTCGGCCGCCGCCAACTGGGCCTCATTAAACCATGGCGTTTTTAAAATCGCCATAGTTAATGAAAAAAAAACGCTACAGTTAATTAGAGTATTAATTGTGGTGGTTTTTTAAAAACGCCACGGTTAATAAAATCGAAGTGCTATGTAAAATTAAACCTGTAGTAGAAGCTTATGAAATGTCTACATTTCATATTCATCAATCATAAAAACAAGATTCACAAGTCATCTAAGTAGAAAATGCAAAGGTACAGAATCTATTCTGGAAAAATAGGGAGCAACAAATTTCCGACCCAAAATGTAAACCACCATTAGGTGATCTAGCTCATTGCATGTGCATATGCATCCTAACTTGGCATCTAACCCTTGGGAATTGGCTTCGGTGACAGCTAACTCACATACACATATGTTGATATGATTGGAGTTAGCTCACATGCATAAGGGTGAAGTGACTTGAGGTGAAATGGTGAAGGAAAGAGTGACTGGATGTTGGCACCGAGAGCACCATATGTGGGGCCTGTGCGTCCGGTTAGCTCTCTCTAGCCTTGGGCAATTGCTGTGCAGCGACCGAACGTAGGGTGCATCTGATCAGTTGCCAGCGGACGTCTCTGAAGATCTCTAGTTTGGTTTTGACTAATTGATGAACAGGCCCGGCCCTAGGGTGGGGCGAGAGGGGCGGCCGTCCCAGGTCCATGGAGCCGATGGGCCCCTCCGTAGGTAATGGATAGATCAGTAAGTAATTCAGTATTTGAGCCCAACAAACATACGGCAGATAAATCAAGACCGTGTATCCGTGTTTCCGTGATCACGCGACTCGTCTCTCCCCTGACTTCTCGGCTTCCTCCCGATCGAGTCATGGCAGGCACACGCCGTCGCCGCCACGCAGCGAGTTACCGGGCGAGCACATCTGCACGGTGACCTGCATAGGGCGACGACGTATTGCAGGTAGCCAGGCTTTCAGCAGGCAGGGCAGGCGGCAGCAACCACCCAATCACGTATGAATCTCTACCATCCCTATTGTACGACCGACACTGGAGTACTCAGATATTCAATGTGTTAGGAACTTGAGTCCTTGAGGTATCGTATTGATATTTGATCTTTGTGGTTTTGTTTTGCCTAGTGTACTGATATTATTTGAAATTGCGTTTACTAATTGTTACTCAAAACTAAAATTCCTAAAGAACCATTTGATCTATAAATGTGATGAGAGGTTAAATGGATTTACAACATTATGATTGAGAAGCATTTATTGGATGAGATTGATATTAGCATCAATATTGATGACTTCACAATGAGGAATGTTAGAATAAAATTTGAGGTGCAGGGTGTAGGCGCACCCACAAAATTATCAAAAAAATAGTGATTTTGACCAAATTTTCACCATCTTCATACCCCTACGATAAAATCATGTCCATATAAAAGGGTCTAAAATTTTAGTTTCGTTCCAGGTCCACGAAAACTCAGGACCGGCCACCCTAGGACTAATCTCTATGCTTAAGAGTGATATAGCTTGAGATGGTTCTAGCCAAGTCGTGAAGCATGAAGGTTATGGTGGATGCATGGAGATGATCCAAAAGATGATCAAGTGCTTGGACTTGGACTTGGAAAACAAGAAAGAGAAAAACAAAAATGGGTTCAAGGCAAAAGTATAACCATAGGGCTATTTTTTGTTTGCACTCAAGACACCATAAAGTGTGAGTGGTTTAGGATTGATAGCCAAACTATTAAGAGGAGAAATACTTTAGAAACTTTGATCAAGTACCACTAGGTCTAACATTCATGTCAATGCATTTAAAATCTACTGTGCTAACTTTTAAACCTTAAAAAATGCTTTGGAAAATATTAACACACGTGCACATGGAGTACACCTGGTGTGCTTAGAAAAAGGAAAAGAAGGGTGAAGTGAATTGGAGAAGTTGGGCTGCTGGTGGCGCACCGAGCGCACCGGTTCATGCGTCTGATGTGACAAACCAGAGCAGAGCAGAGCGGAGCTGGTTGAGGAGATGATCGCACCGGAGGCTAGCGTCGAGGCTCATCCAACGTGTCAGGTGCGACTGTTGACGTCACCCATCTCGGTGGCTAACTGCCAGGTGAGCAACAGACGCATAGGCGCGTTAGGTGCCGAGTCACCTGACACGTCCGATGAAGAAAAATCAGCTTTTGGAGCTCTCTGGACCGTCATTGGATGCACGACGAGGGTACCGCCTATTTGTCAGATGGACGCGTCTAGAGCTCACTAACCGAGTGCTGTAAATGACCGTTGGGGCGCAACGAACGCCCCATGCATGTCACCAGCGCATCCGATACTACTTTAAATGCGCAGGTGAATCGGTTTGAGTGTTGGGAGATCAGCGACTGAGATATGAATTGGTGACACACGACATGGATTGGAGCACCGGATGCATGGTACCGGTGCATCTGTTGACACTGCTTAACGACATCAATAATATAGCTACAACGCAAGACAAACACTATAAAAGTAATGACCCCAAACAATGCTAGTATTGTGGAATTACTAAGCCACTGATAAACTAGTCAAAGAGTAACCTATACTTCTAGTAAAGACGGTTTGTCAGTCCATCTTATGCAACTAGAGAGTATAACATGGCATAAAATAATACGACTAGACAAAAAATAAAGGAATATATAGAGTATAGAATAAGGCTCGCAAGCGGACAAAATAATATATACCATTGTAGCATTTTACCTAGAGTCACTAATAATATCCTTATATATGGAATAACTATGAACCAATAATGATAATAAATCTACTCAATAACAGGGTTAATATCACAATAAATAATATGATAAAGATAATATAATGAATGATAATAATGATAAATGCAGGGATCAAGCCACATAAAATATAAGATAACTATTCAATCGAGTATTCACATAGGGTAATATAAGGAAAACTTACTAATGAGTAACTATCACCACATGCTATTACTAACCTCTAATTAGTGCAAAGGAAAAAGTCTATATGACACCCCCACCTATGGGAGGTGGACTACATAACCCTCCAATCTATAAAACAGTCTACATCACCCCCTGAACTTTCTAAAATCGGTCAAAATACACTCTAAAGCAGTTTTGAAAAGTCATAGTAAATCATAGAAAAATCATAAAATGAAAGATCAAATTGTGTTAGACTCTAGATGAGTAGATCTACACAATAAACATATAATATGATATGCTTTAGTACATTTTTACAGCTATGAAGAAAAGCATAGATCTAAAGCTACAACAAAAAAAATGAATTAAAGCATACCACATTATATGTTCATTGTGTAGATCTACTCATCTGGAGTCCAACACAATTGAATTTTTCATTTTATGATTTTCTATGATTTACTATGATTTTTCAAAACTACTTTAGGGGATAATTCGACCGGTTTTGGAAAGTTCAGAGGTGATGTAGACTATTTCATAGGTTAGTGGGTTATGTAGTCCACCTTCCATAGGTGGGGGTGTGATATAGACTTTTTCCTTAGTGCAAACATCTAGCTATCATTGTTAGCATTACTACTTCATAGTTCATACCATATCCAAGGGCCATCAACTAGGAAGGATTCAATAATGAGATCTTCACCTTCTTTGCGACACATGACCTTCCATTCACTATACACGGAGGGAGGATTACAGAGGACTCAATAGGGCTGTTACCCTACGATCTACCCCACAACTCATCATATAACAGACATTTGCAGATATAACATATATAAGCACCACGTTTACATAAGTTATAACACCTATCTTGCACGTTACAAGAATAGGGCTATACAATCCTAAGCATGAAATCCATAACAAATATCTAACTCTTCTAGACATATCAAAGCAAGCAATAAACAATGCAATAGATAATATAAATAAGATAAAAAACAATTTCATAGATAAACTTGAGTATAATATATCAAAAGATATAAATGTACCTATAGAACACCTTGATAGAATCTAAAGCTCAAGTCTTCCTAGACTTGGATCTCCTTCTAATCGATCTACTACTATGTAGCTAATCTCTCTAGAACTAGAACTACTATGAGGAGCTAGGGTTTATGGCTCTAGACTTGATCTTTGGAACTCAGATCAACTGATCTTCGGTACTGAATTAGGGTTTCAGGGGGTACCCCTGCCTCTGCTTATATAGCCCCATAGGTCGGTTGTGAGAAGCTTCTAGAAGCAGGACACGTGTCTCCACAGGAGGTGGCCACATGGCCCCACATGTCAGGACGCCCGACCCCACTTCTTGAAATGTGGGTCCCGGCCTTCGCGAGCTGTCTTCTTTTATCCTTTAGGTCTCTAGAAATTATCTAATCACCTTAATTTGGTCCTTTTCTTTCATTTCTCTATTTCTCCTCTTTTTATCGATATTCTCATTTTTTTTTCGAAGTTCACCTATAAATCTTAGTGTGCAACAAAACTCGTGGAATTCATTAGTAAAAACCCTATCTTCATTATTCTAGTTCCAAAATGTTCTATTATTTTAATTAAAAGTTGACATTATCCACCGTCAATAGCATCCGATGCCCTTGTGGGGTGCGTTCGATGCCTGGATTTTGGGGGCAAACAACTAGTGGAGCTCCTAATATAAGTGTTTGGCCGTATAGTGGGGAGTCTCTCTTGCACATTTGAATTACTTTTACATCCCTTGAGCTTGGCAAACACCCTCCCAGTCACTCCATTGTTTGCTTGTGCATTTCTTGTGGATTTGGGAGAGATCTTAATGCATTACTCACTTGTTGCATCTAGTGGCACTTGAAGATCGTTGTGGCCAATGGTTTTTTTGTTACTCTTTGAGAGTACCATTCCTAGCCAGCTTAGTGTTTGGTGGAGGCATTGGCAAGAGAAAGTGATTATTCTTGGCCACCTCCCGATGATTGTAAGGGGTACTTGAGCATCCCCGTCAGAGCGACGAATTGCTATTCTAGTGGATTGCTCGTGCCATTGAGTACCACACTTGTAAGTGATGCCTTGCGATGCCTTGTGGGGAGCTTGTCTTGCGGGCCTCATCAGAGGACCATTGAAGTGCCGGTCAACACAACCGGAGACTAGCTTGTCGGTGCACAAGTGAACTCCGGGTGAAACAAATCATTGTGTCATCCATTCTTGGTGATTGGCTTCATTATTGATTGGTTCATCCTTGACATGGTGATTGGTTCGTTGCCTCTACATGTCGGTATAACAAGTGCAATCCGTTATGTATTTACATTTGTCTTATATATTGTGCTTGTGTTGCATAATTGATATTCTAGGTGTTATATCTTGAGTAGCCAATTTAGTGGATAAATTAGTTGTGCTAGTTGCCTCTCGAATGATTTAGCATCTTGTTCAATGTGTGATTTAGAGAGCATAGTAACTACAATTGTGAATTAGGTGGCTTGCTTGACCGTAGAGCTAGAGCAACTGCATTTAAGCCATTTGTTTTACTAACAAATTTGCTCTAGAGATTTTAAGAATTATTAATAGTCTATTCACCCCCTCTAGCCATATAGGACCTTTCAACATCTACTCAAGGCTGGAACATCTTTGGTAATTTCTAGATGGTGAGCGAACGAGAGCTTCAGATGTGGGTGGCGCGACAACAACGTGTCCAATCTCAGCATTTGTTGCGATGTAGGCGATGTAGTCGAGGTCGATCAGACACGTGGAGTAAGTCCATTTGTTCATAGCGGACATGTCTAGTTGTGTCGTAGGCTCTTTGGACATAGATCGAAAGTAGGGGCTCACGCCCCATTGGTGGTATAGCACGTCCGATCGTGCGGGCACCCACGTGCATGGGCGACAACGTGTGGATTTGAATAGGAAGCATCATGGCACTTTCTAGTTGGTAGTTCAAACAATTGGACGTGACTGATCTGACACAGGGGCGTGTACGATTGGTGCGTCTAGTACCTGTTCATGGCAACAATGACCCTATTCTTTGAGGATGGCTATTTTAGTGTTTTGGCTGGCTCTTGGGGGTCCTCTTTGCTATTTATACCTTGGCATCCCTTTGAGCCATAGAACTCCTCTCCCACTCATCTCTCTAGATTGTTCATCATCCTAATATGTTGGGAGAGCATCTAAGTGCATTTGCATCACGTTAGTGCAACTAGCTAGTGGCACTTGCAATAACATCTGCTGCGGTTTCTCTTGTTATTCTTGTAGTTTGCTAACTCCTAGGCAGTTTGGAGTAGCGGTGGTGTTGAGCTTGAGTTGGTGCTTGTCCGAGGCCACGCCAGTGGTGATTGTTGTTGGTATTTGATAAGCCTACAGAAATATTTATAATAATCCGTAAGCGAACGGATACTAGTGAGCATTTCACCTGGGAGAGGGTTTTAATATCGAATCCACAGGGAGGATGGTGTGAGGATAACTGAAGCATATAACTAATCCCTGAGCAGCAATCAAGGAACAGGAGAGGATAGAGAGATAAGGAGATTCCTACGGTTGTCTAGTTCTTATCCTTGTAAGCTATGTTAATATTGTTTTAAAGGGACGTACTCAAAGGAAAGCAAGGTCGAAACGTGCAATTCCTCCAGTAACTAGGTCCTACTTGGCCTATCCAACGGGAAGTGGACTCCAAAGGAGTCAATGATACTGTCACTACCACGAACTACCACGCTCCGGAAGGTAGGGTGCATTGACAAGCAACCTCGATCTAGGCACCACGCCTAAACCTAAGCATACTCCTCTAATCTATAGATTCCCATATATTAAAGTACTCAAATAAGAGTTATGAACAATAAGAACAATACTAACACGATTACTTACTCAAACAAGAAGTTGATCCACCATAGAAGTTTCAGGATCAAGTGCCACAAGGCCCTTGATCCCAGAGGTACAAGCGTAGAGAAGTCACCGATAGGTCCGGTGCTTCCCCTTCTCCTCCACCCACTCTTTAGCTCTCAAGACTAGATCTAGTCACTTTCATGGAGTACTATGGATCTAATCTATCAACTCGATATGCTTTTGCTCTTCAACTCACTCTAATACTTCTAGTTCTACATGATCTTCTAATATAGTTTGGAACTAGAGAGAAGAGGTTGTCCTCACATTGGGACACCTCTGACCAACAGGTCAAAAGATAATGAGTAGAATGAGTTAGGGTTTAACCCTGGGGTCAGAGGGTCTTCTTATATAGGCCTTGGCGATGAACAATAACCATTGGATCAAACCGACCTTGGCAACGGTGTAGATACAACCTCAAAGTCGGTTACAAACCGACCTAGGAAGATGAGGCTGACAGGTGGGTCCCACCTGGCGGCCGCCAGGGGGTAGAGTCCCCTCGGCCTCTCGTCTCTTCTGGTGTCTTCTGGTATCTTCTAGAGTGTTTTAGTCCACATTTTGGGTTGAGTTACTTCACGGTTAGGTCTTGTCATCGTATGGGATGTAAACTCTTCGAATTCTCACCGTTCTCTTCTCGCTTTTATCCGCTTAATCCACGAAAAGATATAAATCACCAAAGCTCATGGAATTATGTTAGTAAAGCCCCTAGACTTATGTTGATATTCATTTTAAGCCCTTATTCATGTTTGGTTGACTAGTAATATTATGCTATAACAGGTGTCAACAAGCTCCCCAAGCTTACCCTTTGCTAGTCCCTATCAAAGCCAAACTTAGCAATGGATCAGGAGTTGCTACAATGGCCTCACACCTCAAAAGTACACATGCTTTCAAACAAAATTTTCTTTCCAGATAAGAATAAATTTGCTCAAATTTCAACTTACCCATATTACCTTTAACCATGGTGCTTATAGCCTTTTCTTGAGATCTTGGGTAAATGAAAGATAGAACAATCAAGTCAAGCACCATATCTCAAACTCTTTTGTTCAACTGTCCTTCTGGAGTTTTTGCAAGTTTTCAAATAAAACTCAAAGTTCCTAGTATGACTCTCTGTAGTCTCTCATTTGTGGTATTTGTGGATCCTCACTAAGGCAACAAGGTTGTTTTTCCTTTCTCTCATAATATGTGGTATCGGACTAAGGCAGTAGGATACTATGCCTTCTTGTCTCTCATCCTATATCTAAGGCTTATATCTGGAGCTCATAGGTGGGAGAAAAACTATATCTACTTACTAAGCATATATTGTAAGTTCAAGCAATGGATCCAAAGTCACGAGTCACACTGATCAAGTGGTGCATGTGTATGATGGATAGAATATAGTGAATATGATGGTAGGGAATATAGTAAGGTGGAATGAATGAGGGGAAAGCCTTATTCTACTTTTGCTCCTTGAGAAATCATCTCTTTTTTGGAATCTGGAAACTTTATGAGAACTTGGGTTGTATCTCTTTCTCTTTCTTTACTTTTCTTTTATGGAGAGGCGAGCATCTAAGTACTCATTGTTTTTAGTGGACACTTGTCCATTTTTTAACTCTCCTTTATTCTTTTCTTTTTCTTCTTAGGGAGGTAGGCTCTACTTGCCCGTAGGACACTTGTCCATTTTTCATCTCCCCTTTTTCTCTCTTTTTTTTTTTTAAATACAACTCAAATCTCTTTTGCAATAACTTTTGAGAGATAGACAAAAGTAATGGAGCTTTTGTAAGACATTGTCTAGAAATGTGTGAGTGGATGGGTATAGGGAATATTTTTGGTTGCTCTCTCCCAGGATAGGAGTAGAACATTTTTTTTGTGGCTAGAGTGAATGGATAATGGTGTATATATAGTGGATGCGTATATATGTGGTGGATGCGTACTTCCAGGGTGGAAGTAGCATATGCATGAATGGAGTCGAGTGGAATGGAGTGAAATGTAATAGAGTGGAATGAGATGGAATGGTGGTGGAGTGTACATGATCAGCATGACAAGTTTCTAAGGGTCGACAAAGATTGAACAAACTCAATGCAAAGCAAGTAGCCTATGTATATGTCAAAAGGTTTTCCTAATCTAGGGAGCATGTATATATATGGCTGTGGTAGGAGGTTCAACACTCTGTCACACATGAACTTATCATGTGCACTTTTAAAGTTTTAAAATAAATCTCCAGAAATCTAGTATTACTAGGAGTAAGATCAATAGCAGCTCAGACTCTCATATATAATATCCGTCAATTACCTAGACTTTAGAGCAAGCAATTTGCAACCCACAGGTTTCAGATTCAAAGTAAGTCTCAAGTCAAAGCAGTTTTGCATTTAAGGCTCAAGAGAAATTAAGCTTAAAAGCTAGGTACTGAAAAGGAATTACGACGGAGCAACTATTCATCATCTCCAAGTTGTCAAGTTTAGGGTTCATTTTATCTAAGCGAAAACAACTTCTTGTACACTCTCTAAACTTATTTATTTATTCTCACATTCTAAAGATCACACTCTACTAAAGACTCTTTTAACGACTTTATGAACTAGACTCTTAGAAAACTAAGCAAACCAAAATATTAGCTAATATAATAACATAGTAGGGATACTTATCGTGATAACCGGGGGTGCTTTCCCCCAAGCTGGATTGAAGTGTCGGGTTTGTTGATGTGGAAGTTGTGGTAGATGGTGATGAGGGTATCACCCTATCATGTTTCTCTCCTTTGAATCCTGCTGAACTTAAATAGACAACAAAGCTTTGTGGAACTTAATTAAGCGTTAGTGGTTGGCCACATAAACCTTATGTGTTTAGAGATTTTCAAGATGGATCATGATTATTCCAGATAGAACTTCAGCAAGACTTCTCTTCTAAATGTTTTTGAAGTTTTATATATTTATATGCATGCAAAGAACCATGATGCAAATACAACTAGATGAATGCATAATTATTTTTATGCCACCATGGTGAATATCCTTATGGGTTGTTACACACCTCAAGATTATTCACATGGGGCTTGAGAATTTTTCAATGCAATGCTAATGCAAAAATTTAAATATGCTAAAGGAAAATGATTATGCAATGCAAGGAAATAAATATGCTATGCATGATAACTACCGATCTTACCTTCCGGCGAGGGTTCAGCGTTTCAAGTCCTCCGAACAAGACTTCTTTCCTTACTCACTCCTCAAGTGCATCATCTGATCTTGGTGGTTGCATCTCCTGAGATAATTATATCTGAGGATGGCATTACCCATGTTGCTTGCTTGTCTCATGGTTTGAAGTGAAGCTTTGACAGTGGAAGCATGCAACATCTTGTTTAGTGTGCGTATTTTGTGAGTTCAGGACATTTCCTTGTAGAATTTTAGAGGAATGACATACTCCTCCACGTTGTGCTCGAAGTATGTCCTATTTGCAAAGACAAGGTAGAGATCAAGTGTATGGACCCTATTGGTGGGAAAACACCAACAGAACCAAAACTTTATTCATTCTTCTCTAACCTTAGGCACATTAAACAAGGCAGAGTTAATGTTTATTTGTTTCATTTATGATGAGGGTGATAAGATCACAAGATAGAGCATCAACGGTTTAATGATTGTAACTATCTTCCAGAACAGGATGAGCAACATTTTAGCTTACATGGTTAGGGATTATGAGATCAGGAGAGTTGTGTTTAGGAACAAAGAACTAAACATGAGAAGCTAAACATGATAGATGAGATTAGGTTTTGACTCCAACATGTTTGATTCTTTATTTATGAGCATGCCATAATTAGGGAAAAGCTTAGTTAATGATAGCTTACCTCAAGATGTTACCTTTTATTAGAGTGTGACGACATCGTAACAACTTGTGGTGGTTCTTTCCTTTTGCTTAGAGCTTTCCTCATTTGGCCTCTTGTATATCTTGCTCCTAACTTGTCTCCTTTATTGCATCATCCTTTCTTTCTTCTCCTTTGAATTGTGCTAGGACCTTTTTGCTCCTCTCATGAGTTTACTCCTGCATCATTGGTGGACAACACATACCCGAAGGAATATACAAGTAGTAACGAGGATAGTATTGTTACAGGGCTAAAGGTCACTTTCTATGCTACAGAAAAGTTGGGTTGAAGATTTTAGCATAGATCATTTATCACATGTTTCCATATTCACCTTGCTTTTCTAAAGGAATGATTTTATGAAACCTTAAGTTTGATTTTCAAGCATCTAAATCATTCAAACTTGTAGAAAAGAGCAATAGTGAATAGAGAGATTGCAAACCAAAGATGTGGAGTGATGGGGATATGTGAGGAAGAAGAGTACGATTGGATTATCCTTGATGAAGTTGGTCTTTCCTCTTCCATATGTCTATCACTCTTGAGTTCATCCTTGAGCAAGTGCTTTTGTTTGTAGACTTTATTTGTGGCACTCCTCTTCTTTATCTTGCTTCATCTCTAGTATGAGTTTTTCTCAGGACTTCCCCCAAGCTTGTTTGAGAGCTTTTCTTTCTGCAGGGGTTAGTCTAACAAAATATACCAATACCTACACAAGTAATATTTAGTTCAATAACCAAACTAGACTCCATGTCTAATTTAATTAAGGAAGACATTTTTTAACCTAAGCACCACGCTTAATTTAAAATCCTTTGGAAACATGCTAATTGCAATATAGCAACATTCCCAAACCAAAGCATACTATGATAGACAAAGGGTAGCATGACGGCACTATAGAGATTTACTCAAGTGGAGATAAAATAGTGTAGCAACTTGAGCATGTCTTAAAGGTAGAGATAACTAAGATAAGGTAGCAACATGATAAAAATTATTAACGTGAGTGATTCAATGTTGCATGATAATTGGTTGGACATACCTTTACATTGTCATCCTCCATTCTCTTTGTTCTAAACCTGAAATGGTTAGTAACAAAAATACCCGAAGGAATGTTCACACAATTATATCTCTATGCTCACTACACAAAGGGGTGTTATAGCAAAAGATCTATACTTATATTACTTCCCCTAGAGTGCTTGTTTTAGGACAAAAAGCTCGTCCTTGGGAAACCTTCAAATATGATTCAAGATGATGAAGAGGTTTTCCCTTAAATCATCAATCTCAACTTTCAAGCCAATAAGATCAACAATCACCCTTTCTAATTCTTTTATGAACAATTATCTCAAGGGGGTTTGAGATCTTATAGGTGGCAAGATTAGATATGATAATTTATTCAGGAGTTTGCTCACATGGGCAAGGATTGGATAGAATATTTAGGATGTAACTCCTATGCTCATGGATGTTCTCCAAATGATAATGCTCTTCTTGGTCTCCATTAGATCCTTCATGATGTCTATACTTAGAATTTCTAAGATTGTAGGTAGACTCAAAAAAGAACACTAGAGGATTCATTGGGGTCAAGGATGAGGTTAAAGATGGGTTTAGATACGTTATCTAGTCTGAAATAGAAGGGAAAAAAGACATGAATGGATTCTAGATAGCTTCGCTCTCCTTCTATGGCATCATTAGATATGCCATCCTTGGGCTCCCAATGTCCTTAGTAAGAACATGATGCTTTCTAAGAGGATTTGGTTTATAGGCACTCAAAGGTCTCCTGTGAAGCTAGAAGTTTGTCTCCCAAAGTCATCACCATAAAGATTCAAGGGTAGAATTACTTCTTCCCTTGGAGAGGTTTTTGGAGTATTGATGATTTAGGATTGGTAGCTAAATCAAGGGATTGGAATGATTATGATCTGGCTATCAAAACTTCTTCTTTGGTCTAGAGGATGATTCCTTTTCTTCCTTTGGGTGTTTATGAAAGAATTTAAAGAAAAAGATCACACCTACTGAGTTTGTCAAGGACAAACCTTGCTTTAGAAAAGGAAAGAAAAGTTCCTCCAGAAAACTGCATGATGGTCATGCGAACAACTTTTCTAGGATGAGACCCAAATACATTATCCTTTTCCAAATGATAGGATCTGGTCTGAGGTTAACTACAGAATTCTCTCCTATAATGGGTTGTTTCATGATCATTTAGACCAACCTTAGGCACAACTCATAGCCAGGTGATAGGATAGGTTCTAAAGATTCTAGTGGCCTGAACTTGTGCATATGGGTGCAACATAAGGATAGGTGTGGAATCCGAGGATCCCACGAAGATATAAAAAGAAAAGAAAAACTACACTAATGTATGGTACAAGATTAGTTATACTCAATGTTTTCTCGGCAACCATTCTCCCGAAGCGGCGCCGGAAATGCTTGTTGGTATTTGATAAGCCTACGAAATATTTATAATAATCCATAAGCGAACGGATACTAGTGAGCATTTCACCCGAGAGGGTTTTAATATCAAATCCACAGGGAGGATGGTGTGAGGATAACTGAAGCATATAACTAATCCCTGAGCAACAATCAAGGAACAGGAGAGGATAGAGAGATAAGGAGATTCCTACGGTTGTCTAGTTCTTATCCTTGTAAGCTATGTTAATATTGTCTTAAAGGGACGTACTCAAAGGAAAGCAAGGTCGAAACGTGCAATTCCTCCAGTAACTAGGTCCTACTTGGCCTATCCAACGGGAAGTGGACTCCAAAGAAGTCAATGGTACTGTCACTACCATGAACTACCACGCTCCGGAAGGTAGGGTGCATTGACAAGCAACCTCGATCTAGGCACTACGCCTAAACCTAAGCATACTTCTCTAATCTATAGATTCCCATAGATTAAAGTACTCAAATAAGAGTTATGAACAATAAGAACAATACTAACACAATTACTTACTCAAACAAGAAGTTGATCCACCATAGAAGTCTCAGGATCAAGTGCCACAAGGCCCTTGATCCCGGAGGTACAAGCGTAGAGGAGTCACCGACAGGTCCGGTGCTTCCCCTTCTCCTCCACCCACTCTTTAGCTCTCAAGACTAGATCTAGTCACTTTCATGGAGTACTATGGATCTAATCTATCAACTCGATATGCTTTTGCTCTTCAACTCACTCTAATACTTCTAGTTCTACATGATCTTCTAATATAGATTGGAACTAGAGAGAAGAGGTTGTCCTCACATTGGGACACCTCTGACCAACAGGTCAAAAGATAATGAGTAGAATGAGTTCGGGTTTAACCCTGGGGTCAGAGGGTCTTCTTATATAGGCCTTGGCGATGAACAATGACCATTGGATCAAACCGACCTTGGCAACGGTGTAGATACAACCTCAAAGTCGGTTACAAACCGACCTAGAAGATGAGGCTGACAGGTGGGTCCCACCTGGCGGCCGGCCTTTGATGGTCTCATGCGGCGCCGGGGGGTAGAGCCCCCGGCCTCTCGTCTCTTACGGTGTCTTACGGTATCTTCTAGAGTGTTTTAGTCCACATTTTGGGTTGAGTTACTTCACGGTTAAGTCTTGTCATCGTATGGGATGTAAACTCTTCGGATTCTCACCGTTCTTCTCTGCTTTTATCTGTTTAATCCCTGAAAAGATATAAATCACCAAATCTCGTGGAATTATGTTAGTAAAGCCCCTAGACTTATGTTGATATTCATTTTAAGCCCTTATTCATGTTTAGTTGACTAGTAATATTATGCTATAACAAGTGTCAACAATTGTGAGGGGTTCTTGAGCCTTTATCGCAGGAGATCACAATTGGATACTCTACTGGATTGCTCGTGGCTTGTGGATCTTGTGTTGTTTGTGCAGCACCCTTGAGAAGGGTGTTGACGGTAGTTAACGTCAACTTTTTACCCTCAACTTCTGCATGAAATGATACAAAAGGGAACACAAACACTAGATATATGATTTAATTCTAACAAGTTCCATGAGTTTGGTGTTTTCATTTGTCTTGTAGGTTTCCATAGATTTTTGCTGAATAAAGTGTCTTATATGATGTATTAGAGTTGACCATTGCGAAGAGCTCGTCGAGACGATCAAAACGGACATATTACTTGCCACATTTGGAGTCCAAAATCAAAAGTTACGAACCAAGACCATTGGAGTAAATTCCCAGGACGACCTAGAGGACGTCAAGAGGCAGCACGTCAAAGCTTGGGCCCACATGTCACAGGGTGGGGCCGCCCGACACCCTTAATGGGGCCGCCCGACATCCCCAGACATCTCAGGCCTAGCTTCTAGAAGCTTCTCCCACCGACCTATGGGAACCCTAGAGTCTACTCTAGCCGTTGATTTAAGTCGGTTTTAGGTCGGTTTGATCCAAGGGCTCAAATTCATCGCTCAGGATTATAAATATAGGGGCCGACCTCACCCCTGAAACCCTAGAATTCATTATTCAATATTCTCTTTTGGATCAGAGGTGTCCCTTGTATGGATCTACCTCTTAGTTAGCTATCAATAAAAGATTAGTTCTCATTAGATCTAATCTAGAAAATAGAGAGGAGAGGTGAGAGATTAGAAGGAGCTTCCGGATTTGTTGGATTCTCCTCAAGCTTTGTACTTCTATGGATCTACTTCTTCATTGAATTCAGGTTCTATATTTCATATTCTAAGTTCTCCATTTACATTATTATAGTGTTTACTTTCAGTTTATTTATTTGATTCTCGTTTGCATCAAGTGCTCTAGTCTTTGCAACGCTAGAGTAGTAATTATTAGATTAGGCGTAGTGCTTAGTCTAGTGGTTACCTAGAATTGCACCCAATCCCATGGATAGTTTGTGGTAGCCCCAGGTGGTAACAACCCTGACGACCGAAGTATTCCACCATGTTCGGGTTTGTGTTTGTAGGACTATAGTTAGAGCTTCCTAGCCCCTTTCTCACCCCTTTCTGTGGCTAGTGTTCTGACGTCCCAAAATAAGTAAACCTTAGAGTATCTTTAATTCTTAGATCAATTAGAGACTTAGAACCTTATTCTCTCTCTCCACAAAAAAATTTAGTTATCCTTAGACGGCCTTGACTCTTTTAGTACACTTCACGTTCCCCGTGAAAATCGATACCTTGGAACACTCTTAGGTGAAGGCTACATCGGTATCCGTGCGCTTGCTGATTTTCTGTGTGCGTTAACAAATGCCAACAAAGGGTTTGCCATGTTATGCCAATTAGCTCGTCAACCTCCAAGTGGGTGAATTGGAAGTAGCTTGTCAGCAAGCGAGTGAACCTCAGTAAAAACCATTGTGTCAATCTCTTGCCGAGGGTTTCATTGTGATTGTGATCATGATTGATTGGTTTATCTCCTCTACACCGGTGGTATAAAGATCACCATCCCTACCTGGTCTTTACTTTGTTCATTTCTTGTTTAGTGGTAGTAAGGGTAGCAACATAAACTTACTTGAGTCCTCTGAAAATTGTAGAAAAACTAGAATTGTGCTAGGTTGTTTGCAACCCATGTAGAGCACGACACAAGTCGCTTCACCTCATAATTATCTAATTACTTGGTTTAGTGGTGTTTTATAGAATTTTTGTAGGCTATTTTGTAATGCCCCACCTACGCCCACTTACAACTAGGGGCTCTCTAAGAATCAAGACTATCCTCACAGACCAACACAAGTCTTTTCCACGCACTTTGTTCTCACTCGTGCGCACCCGTGAATAATTTCACGATCGGTCACCCATCCCCAAATTGCTCTAAGCCAAGCACACTTCACTTTGGAATTCTATGGAATTAGGCTTCCTAAAAAGGAAGTTGTAACTTGTTGGTGTGAGTATTGTATCAATCTTATTAAGCCCTAGGCCGAGACGTGACACATTCATGGCCCAACTAACCATTTGGACCTTTCACTCCCCCACCATCAAATACCCGATATGGGACTAAGCCTAACAGTGTAATTGACATAGTAATTAGTCATGGAAAAGAGTGATATGAACATTAGGTTTTTGAAAGAAACAAAACTATTATATTTTTGTGGTTGAACTAGGGACAGTGAATTTATAGGACGTACTAGCTATAGATGAGGCACATGCTAGCTATATGCTCATTTGCTTAATATATCCTAAATCTATTAGGACATTTTATATTTTATGACAAATGCAGTAGTATAAAAATATAGGGGGATAGAGCATCATTTGAGTGTGATTAAAGTGCATAAGTGAGGGCGGAACTAGGGGGGCTAGCAGTGGCCAAGGCCCTCCCTATGGTCTAAATGTTTCTTAAATACTCTTGTGTTATCCATTGTAGTAGTAGTTATTTCAAAGGGAAGGATTTCTAGAAGACTAGAACCATGCTTTACCTTCATCTTGGCCCCTTAGATTTTCCTCTGATTCCTCCTCTTTTTATAAAAATAATGTGCACTATGCATGTATATAGGGTTTTGATGATTTAGATGAATACACAACCATCATGTGTTAGATAGGTAGGTGAAAGCATCTCGGCCCTTAGTTGGGTTTCAGTGATTAATGTGACTACACAAGATTATTGTGACTAACATGTGTTTTGTAGTGATACCTAATAGATACCTAACCCATAGGAACATAGTTTCGATCATCTACTTGTACTCGATCCCTAACACATGACACTAAAGAAATAAAGATCCTCATCTACACTAGTCGTAGGGTGCCCTGCACCTAATATATATGTGCCTCTAGTTTGTTACCGGTTTCATCTGCTACATGTGATACACAAAAATACTAGTTGAACACAAAATCCACCGACATCCTCTATAGTTGAACACAAAAATCCACGAAAGAAAATCCACAACCACGCAAGGGGGCATTCCCCTAAACTACTCATATTCTCAATTCTCAAGAGTCGTGAGGCGACAGTCCCACCATGGCATGGAAGTGTGGCTCTAGTGCATTTTCATGGCGCAAATGTCACGTGAGGCGAAAAAATTGCTCGCAATGTGGGGCTTTTGTCGCGACCCATTGCTTGTTTGGCCGTCACAGCAGAAAACACGATTGGTTGCTTGTTCAAGCATTTCTCTCTCTTTCATCTCAACATTCATGGTGCATATGGCGTGTGTGGCGAAAAGTTCGCTCATAACATGGGGCATTTGTCGTGATCCATTGCTTGTTTTGGCCATCACCGTAGAAAACGCGATCGGTTTCTTGTTCAAGCATTTCTGTCTCTTTCATCTCAGCATTCATGGTGTAGATGGCGTGTGTGGCGAAAAATTCGCTCAAAACATGGGGCATTTACCGCGATCCATTGCTTGTTTTGGCCGTCACCGCAGAAAACACGACCGGTTGCTTCTTCAGACGTTTTTGTCTCTTTCATCTCAGTATTCACGGTGTAGATGGCGTGTGCGGCGAAAAAGTCGCTCGTAACATGGGGCGTTTGTCGTGATCCATTGCTTGTTTTGGTCGTCACCGCAGAAAACACGACTGGTTGCTTCTTCAGGCGTTTGTGTCTCTTTCATCTCAGTATTCACGGTGCAGATGGCGTCTGCTTGGCGAAAAACTTCGCCAAATAACGTAGGGCGTTTGTCGTGATCCATTGCTTGTTTTGGTTGTCACCGCAGAAAAAACACGATCGCTTTGCTTCTTCAGGCGTTTTTGTCTCTTTCATCTCAGTATTCACGGTGCAGATGGTGTCTGCGGCGAAAAAGTCGCTCGTAACGTGGGGCGTTTGTCGTGATCCATTGCTTGTTTTGGTCATCACCGCAGAAAACGCGATCCATTACTTGTTTGAGTGTTTCTTTCTCTTTATCTCAGCATTCCCCTCCCTACATGATAGACATTACACATATCACTATATATTCATAGTAGGATAAGGAAAATGTTAGACACGTTGGGTGTTCACACCGATCCCATATACGTATTAGAAGTCTTGTTTCATCCCTAAAGATCTCCCTTATTTCACCACTTAATTTTGGTCATAGTCTCTTAACCTCCTTGTTCTGCCAATACATGGTACCATATAAAACCCATATTTAGTGCTTTGATATGTGCTATAAGAGCAAATACAACAAGATACTACATGTGGAATTTGTGTTGAGATGAAGGGTGAGAAAATAAAGAGGTATAAACTTTACAATGAATTGAACAAAGACCGGTACTCCAAGAAACCGATATGGACCATATATTAATGGTGTTGATGCATGCGTTTGAATGGTGGCCCCATCAGACCACACATTTCGCGCCTCAGTTTCGACTGTCGTTTAGTTGGGTGCGGCACTTGCGGAGTGTCATGGCGTGAGCACATGGCCGAGAAGTTCATCTTCTACGCCACATTCTGCCAAAAGTGTGGCGAGGAAACAACCCTAGCATTCTTGGCGCCGCCCCTAGTGTGGCTCGGCAATGTTAGGCACACGCCAAAATGCCCTATGTGTAACACTACCTACCCATTACACGAGTGAATTGCTAAATTAATTGACTATGTAGGTGATATGTCAGTAAAAACATAACTAATCTACCAAATAACTAGCCATCTTCTAACCATTGCTCTCCAATAGCTTAACAACACCATTATGCGACATGGGACCTAGTTTTGGGAAAAAAGAAACATATCTACACCTATCATCTCCTCCAAACAAAAGAGAAAAAGGCAACGAGATAATGCCGTCCCTCATGTCATGGGGCCCTGGTCACCCATCATTTTCACAAGCAACCTTGAACTGAAGCAAAAGTGGAGGGCATATCTGCCATTCGAAATTCTTGTAGGCCCTTGCTTGCAAGCGCCCAATAGCAATAACAACCACACCTGTGGCTGCGGCCGCCCCGCCGTGCCATCCAGGGGTCGTCGTCGTCCCTCCCCTCTCAGCCTCTCCCTCTCGAGCTCGTCGCGGCATAAACAAACCAAGCAAAGCAAGGCAAAGGCAAGAACCCCACCTCCTCCGCACCTCGTCGTCTGCTTTTTCTCGGTGCGGGTGCGGCGTGGTTGCTGTGCGAGGGAGCGTGGTTGCTGTCTGGCTTGCGGCGACGGTGATGGTGGAGATGGACGGAGGCGTGGGAGTAGCAGGAGGAGGGCAGACGCCGGCGCCGGCGCCGGCGCCGCGGCGGTGGCGCCTGGTGGACGAGCGGTGCGACCTGCGCGCCATGGAGACGGACTACGTGCGGCGGTTCCACCGGCACGAGCCCCGCGACCACCAGTGCTCCTCCGCCGTCGCCAAGCACATCAAGGCGCCCGTCCACCTTGTGAGCACCTCCCTCCCTCTCAACCTCTTTCTTCCATGCCACGCGCTGAATCAAATATCAATCTCCGCTGCTCCTCCTGCTCCTCCTGCTTTTCTTTCCATCATCCATGGCGAGCGCCGGGTGTTGTGTTGCTGGCTGTTGCCCAGTCGATCCGCCCGCAGAGACATGGTTTCGATCGGTTTCTTGATTTCTCCTTTTTGTTAGGCCTCGCCACCGCTCCCTGATTAGGAAAGACGCCGACTTGTTCAGAGTCAACCACTCGTTTGGCCCGTTTCTTCAGTCGGGAACATGGATGCCCGATTTGGAGAGAGGCCGTCCTGCTCGTTTCTCTCATCGTCATCGCCGCCCTCCCCCTTTTTTCGTGCGATTGGTCGGGCGGATCCATTGCTCGGAGGACCCACGTAGTCGCTTTCGCTGAAAGCTACGATTTCCGTTTCCTGCCAAGAAGCCTGTAAATTTTTCCTGTATCGTTCGTTCGTCTTCCAGCTTTTGCACCAGTCTTCCTCTTACAAGATGAACATGAGGTACATGATTGGTGCTTGCGGCAAAGGCAAATGATAGACACAAAGCCTCGAGGATTTTTAATTCGCCTTTCTGTACCTCGCCTCACGTGGGAAGATGCTTCGTCCCCCCACCCCCCCTCGAGATCCCCGCTGAATCTGCTTTCGCCAGATTATTTTGGGGTTTCTATCTAGGTGTTCATGCATTGGCTGGCCTGCGTTCTAGCTTTATTCTGCAAATAATCTAGTAATAGAGATTCCGAGGGAGATATGCTTCACTTAGACTCCACTCCTTTGGTTGTGTGGGTTCAGCACAGCACTTGCCAGGAGATTAGATGCAAACTAGTAATCTTGCAAAAAGAAATATATCAGCTTTTGCAGAATTATATATGCGATGCACTGAGTTGATCATTTCAAAATTCAAAGGAAACCATCATTTCTGGCCGACTTTCCAGCCCAAGTTATCAGCATATTCGAAAAGGATGCTGCCTCATTTCCAAATGTGAATATGTGTGTACACGGTCCATAGCAACATCAAGGGCTCAAGCTAGGCCTCATTTTATAATCATGTACTGTACCTCTGATTAGAAGAGCTGTCATATTCCTCAATCGTGTTTAGTTGACTTGTACACAGTTCCTCCGTTTTCCTGTGATAACTTCTGGCCATCGTTCAGCTGTACATTGATAGGACAGCCTGATTGAGTGTACGGTTAGCCGTTTAGCAGGGTCTTTATGTAGCACACTTAATACTACTTAATAGCAATTGAGACATGTTTGTTGGAAGCTTTATTTCTTCGATTGTTACATATATACATGCATGAGTGTGGATTGATCTTGGTCACCTGGTTAATCATTCATGTACCTGATCAAGTAATTTATATTATCTCTCAGGTCTGGTCTCTAGTGAGGCGGTTTGATCAACCACAGCTTTTCAAGCCCTTTGTGAGCCGGTGTGAAATGAAGGGGAACATTGAGATTGGTAGTGTCAGGGAGGTCAATGTCAAGTCTGGGCTGCCAGCCACAAGAAGCACAGAGAGGCTGGAGCTGTTAGATGACAACGAGCACATACTCAGCGTCAGATTTGTTGGAGGTGATCACAGGCTGCAGGTATATATGTTTTGTTCTTGATGCATCTACTGTGCTGTCCATCTTACATGCATGCAGTTCCTTCTGTTAAGACTACTTGCTTGATTGTAGTTCCAATTCCAACATGCAGACTTCTTGAATTGGTATCTCAAATTAAAATTGATAATGATTTCTTGTGTGCAACTTCTTCTGTGACTGATATGCATATATGCTTAAGAAAACTAGCAGTTTAGTGGTGATATGTACTATCATCAAGATTGTTCAGTGATTAAACATACTTATGCCGAAAAGTCGTCACGTACCTTCATCTATATATCACATACTATTTATTTGCCTGGCGACCGTTGTGTGTTTTATTTTGCATTTGGTAAAGCTCTGCTAAAACTGGTCTTAGGGGAGTCTTTGCTGCATGTCGTAACATGTACGCAATGAAATACTACATGACATGATTAATCCCTTTTTAATGTTTATTAGTTCATTGCATGGTCAAACTGTTTGCACATGACATGGTTGATTCACAGTATTTCCCTTTAATAACTTTTCCTCGAGTAAACGATCGAGTACAGTGAGCCTGTACTTGGAACAATTGACAGATGTGCTTGGCATCTATTGTTGTGCCCTGCTCCACTCACCAACAATAAAAAACAAAATATGCTTGATGCACAAATAGTGGTGGGCTTGCTTCACTATAATTATTAATAGATTAGTGCTCAACTGCAAAGCACCTTATTAGCTCGCTCAACCCATAGTGGTTGAACATGACGATGAGATATTTTCCACCTCATACTGAGTAGTGAGTACACTGCCAGATGCATCTTGATGCGCTGCCATCCTCATCAAGTGATAGCCCCAACAAACTAACTGTTGTCGTCTAACCAAAAAACAAGCACCGATTGTTGTTATGCACTGGGGTGGTGTTTGTATGTTCTCAACTCCTTGGACTAACAAGTATGGCACTGACTTGCCATGCTTTGACCTTACTTGCCGAATTCATTGCATGAGCACCTGTCACTCTGCTTGTCGTGCTCCATCCGTTATTGCTCTCATCAGCTTTGCTAGCGATGGCAACAAGTGGCCATGGTCACATGCATTGCACTTGGATAATGGATGAATGCCACTTGCTTGTGACTTGTCTGAATCCAAACGCAAGGGAGGATAGATATGTATATCTATTTATCTATCCGCCCCTTGGGTTGGTTGGGAGAACACCGGCATGCATGTGCGCTGACGGCTATGTAGTCTAATTCATCTGCTTGTCATCTTCTTCCTTTGGCTGCAGAACTACTCCTCCATCCTCACCGTCCACCCCGAGGTCATCGATGGCCGCCCAGGGACGCTCGTGATCGAGTCCTTCGTGGTGGACGTCCCCGACGGCAACACCAAGGACGAGACCTGCTACTTCGTGGAGGCCCTGCTCAAGTGCAACCTCAAGTCGCTCGCGGAGGTGTCCGAGCGCCAGGTCATCGGGGATCAAACGGAGCCCCTTGACCGGTGATGGGCATATGTTGGGATCATTGCATTGCATTTGCATTCCTTAGAATGTGCAGAGCTATTCTCCAATGGAGCCCCTAGGTTCCTCTGGAAAATTGCATGGAAAATGAGTTTTGAGGAACTGCTACTGCTATGCCGCGTTCAAAGTCAAGTCTTTTTCCTCCTTGCGATTGTGTTTGCTCTTCTTCTCCGGCGTTGTATCGTCACACAAGGAGGACAGAATATGTTGTGATATTGTAGTGACGAAAATTGAAAGAAACAAAATTAGAACTGTGAGACCCTGAACATCTTCATTGTCAGATCAATATGTGTGGACATACGGGGTTTCTCTGTAATTAGATTCGCTCTAGACTAGATTGCTCCATCTCGATTTCTTTCTCTCTCTCTTTCTGTTGTGTAAATCCCTGGTGTGTAATTAATTCCCTAAACGCTCTCGCGCATCAGTTATAGCTATGGTTGTGATAGTCAAGAAAGAAACCTTAACAGAGACACTGGTGTTGTTGAAGATGGTTACAGTTACACCGATGAACATTAAAGGGTAAAGTATATTTTTCAACCGTCAAGTTGCTAGTTAGTCTGATTCTCAATCATGAACTATAAAATCGGGTAATGGGCACCTTTCAACTGTTTAATTTGGTCCTCTCGCTAGTTTCGTTTTCTGTTTTCAAAAAATAGTGATAATGAAAAATCATTGTGATCTCTAAAAACTCATATTCAATTTATTTTAAATAAAAAATTATCAAACTAGTACCAAATTTATTCTAAAAATGTTATCTATTTTTTATGATCCATAGTTCTAGCTAGACATTGTTATTTAGTACTTGTTTATTTCTGTTTCTCTTGCTTTCTTGGTTGTAGTTGTACTCATTTATTTATTTTTTAAAAATAATAACTCTAAATAGAGCACCAACAAGTAGATAACATTTTTAGAAGAAAACTAGAACTACTTCAATAATTTTGTAATTTAAAACAAATCAATGTTTAATTTTAGAGACCAAACTAGATTTTTGTTATGTTAATAAAACAAAAAACCATCTGTGAAACTTGTCTCAGGACCAAATTTGTCCTTGTGCCCTTTTTTTATTTACATAGTACAACGTAGACGCTTACAACACACAAGCACACTCACCCCCAATGAATACACGTAAGTAAGCGCTACCCCTATAAACACATCCGATGGACCGAGCCGACAGTTCTTGAAAATTACAAAGTCACCACCGGCACCTCGACTCGCCTACGCCACTAAAGCATAGCACCCAGGTGAATGGGTCCACCATAAAAAAAAAACCCAACCGATCTTGGTTTCATAGTTCATGAAAATCGAAGTGCGTACAACTTGGAGGTTGAGAAATGTACTGACCAACATTAAATGGGCCCCAAAATTGTGCCCTTGGTAGCTGGCAACCTCAACTTTCTGTTGCTGCCAAATAAGCTGAGAAGTCATGTTTTCTACTTACTCCTTTTGTTTGATTCTCACTAGTGCCAATCCTTTCAATTATCAGGAACAGAGAATAGGACAAAAACTAAACGCCTTCCACGCAACTTTTATTTAGATTAAATATCGCAACATAGATGTCTCATTAATGTGAATCCAAAGAGGAAAGGGTTGGAGCATTTAGAACTTAAACTCTGATCCATTGTCGTTAATCAAATCCCCATGAACTTGAAAATTGCCAAATTGGTTGATTGTGAGCATTGTATTGTTTGAAGTAGTCTATCTTTTATTGCTCAGTGCATATCCATCCAATTATTTACTAAAGAAACTCGCATGATGCTTTTAGAAACCAATTGGAAGAGAAAAAACACCCTCCTCAAAAAATATTTTTTCTTTGCTCCTAGAAACTTGAAAACCCATCTATGGCCTACCTTGCGCTTGATTTTTTATGATATTCGCAGGGCTCTCGTGGGCCGACTGGCTAGAGCAGCCAGGTCATGGTCGATGCCATGAAGGCCTGGGTTCGAACCCTGCATCCCTTAATGAATAATCGAAGTGGCGGTCAACCCCTTCGATTTCGTTTTTTTTTTTTTTATGATATTCATACTTTTAAAAACTTCCCCGTCTTCTATACCGACCACCAGCACAAGGCACCTCCAATCAACCTCCACCAAGACACATCTGGCAATAGTCACCTTGAGAGCAAGGGAACTAGCTAGGGTTTACCTTGTTGGAGATGAAGACGGGGGAGACAAGAGAGGGGACTGTGAGAGCGTAAGGGAGGGGTAGATATGTGAGGAGCCAATCATGACTTTTAGGATATGCGTAAAAATTAGAAGTTTATGGGTCTCTTTTAGCCGGAGAAGCCAAATTGTAGCTTCAGTTCACAAGCTCGTGAAAGCTACTAAGCTGAAGAAGCTACATAATTGTCGCTTCATTTGCATTTGCAGAGGTCAAAAACGGCATCAACTCTTTGTTGCTTCGTTGTAGAGAAGTCATCTCACATAGATGTTTAGTAGGGCTTCGCCTCGAGGTATAGAGAAGCTGAAACGGCTCAAAAGCCCTGCCAAAAAAGCCTTATATTGGAAACCAATAGAGGGAGTTAAGCCCTACAAAAAATGCCCTATACTGAAAACCAATCGAGCGAGTTTTCTCTTGTTCATACTAAAACCTGATTTTGGCAAAACTTTTAAGGAGCCCTTGAGATGCTTTTTTGTGTTTATTATGGGCTACTATCTACTGTATCACTTTTGGTGTTTAGTGTCTGTTGGTCATTTGAGCGGCTAAAGAAAGTTTGTCGTCATGGTCAATCGCTACCACAATAGGAGTGGTTTCCCTTTTTTTTTTTTTGGTTGACCATTTTTGTGGGCAGCATTGTTTGACGTAATGACACTAATGGGCCCTTTCATGATTGCTTTGCAAGCATATTGGTGAAGTCTGTTTTGTCTTGTTTACACGTAGTACTTTTTAGTCGGCAATTCTACTTCCTGGAGAATATGAGTGTTTCAATAAGAATATGCCTTTTGGTTGCTGTTTCTGCTTGGGCAGGAGATTATTGTCACGTCAATTTCACTAACAATCTAACCTTTTGGCCACTTTGGTCTGGCCAGACTGTTTTTCTTGTCCAAAGAAGAACCGTGAAACAGTAGAAATTTCAAAACTTATCACGAAGTGGCACGAACGATATGATAAATAGTTTTAGAAAACAAGTAAAATTTCAAAACTTCTCCCGTGCCTGACTGCTAGTAAATTTCTAAATACCCTTTTGCAGTTAGTCTCTGTTGACACTAAAAATATCCAAGGTGATTTTATGCATTATGAATAAATTACAATGGCCCTCAACATGATTGAGGTCAAGTAGCGTAGCAGATGGAGCAACAAAACGTGCGGAGAAGACAATGAGCCATGGCGAGCCAGCCCAGTCGGCTTAGCCGATTTGGCTAGCCGGCCAGGTAGGCTCTTCGCCTCCACCCAACTTAACTAGGTCCACAGGCTGACTAAGCCGGCTATGCCTCCTAGCCGGCGGCCAGCTAGGCCGCCCACACCTAAGGTACATTTTTTGACATGGTAAACTTATGGGATAAGACCACCTCCTATATATATTTGAAAGTATCACAGCGATTGATCTCATCCAAATCAGTCCTCAAAACCAAACACAAATACCTCTCTTTTGCCCTAATTTTCTTATATCAACCTATCTACTTGTTGCCCAACACTTCTCTTCACAAGAATTGTTGGCTTTCTAGGCAGCCTTGTTGGTCCTGGGAGATCCTCGACGTGTCTCCTCCTGCTAGATCTTTCCAGGGGTGGTTTGGGAGTTTTTTCAGACGAGAGCGAGCTCTAACATCAGCCTTATCGGTCTCCAGATGGGTTTGGTCAATTACGCTATGTCACATGCTACTGTTGCAGGTCGTGTGCGGCCTTCAGGTTGTGCGAAGCCTGCTGGTGTGTTGGTCCGGATTGATTTCGGCGTCAACAATCACTTAGCTCGTTATTAACATTTCTATTAGCCTTGCTCTAGTAATCATCTAAAGAACTCCATCGTGTCAGTCCCCAAGCAGGACTGTCCCCAAGTAAAACTTCTCAGAACTAATTTCTAGAAAACAAAATGTTAAACTTGAGGACAGAATTTTAGAAAGCCAAACATATCTTAATTTTACTTTTGAGATGATATTGTTTATAGGGTTTTAATGGTTTCTATTTTCCAATATTCTACTCAAAGGCCACACATTCACTAATTCACTCGATGTAAGTGCAAATGGACCCATAGACAGAACTGTGCTAGTTCTTTCAACGCCAGAAAGAAAACTTTGTGCAACTTTTGACCTTGCAAAACTTGGACGCTTTAGATTTCGACCTTTACAAATATGAACTCGACGACACATACAACTAGGGTTTGCAGGAATAATATAATTTACTTTGTTTCACAAGGAAAAATGCCGCTGATAATTAAAGCTAGATCCCGATTGTTTGGCCAAAATACAAAGCTGACACTTTGTCCTTTTATTTGCCTGACCTACCGGGCTGGGCAGCTGGGTTGGCTGGGCCCACACGCGGTCATGGACGGCGCCCTCTCTATCGCTGTCTCTCAATGTCGGCACGTCCAACTGCCTTTGCTATGCTGCCAGCCTGCCTGTCAACTTTGTCACTGGGGCCCACCTGCCAGTGGCACCCTCCTCGAGGACAGGCACTACACCACAATTAGCTGGGTAGCCGTCAAACAGTCATTGTCTTGCTGATCAAATTAATTTGGGCTAATCGATGTTTCATCATGAACGTTGGCCACACAAACTCCAAAAGGATAGTCAGTCTTTGGACATACTCCCTCTGTGTCACAAAACTTGCAACCATGGGTTCCGTGCCTACAAAGATAGTGCATGTTTGACCAAATTTCTACTAAATACTATTCATATTTATGACTTTAAATTAATTTATTAACAAATTATATCTCGTAATGAATCTAATGATATTTATTTGACAATATGAATATTGATAGTTTTTATCTATAATTAATCAAACTTGATATACTAAACCATAACATTATGCTAAAGTTGCATGTTTTTTTTTGGAACGGAGGGAGTAATACAAGGTTTGGGGACTAAAGACCCTTTTGAACTGCGTTTTGGGTCCTTAACACCACAAGAGAGAAACCCCTCTTTAACAATGGATATATGGAAGTTTAGACGGTCTCGGAGAAGGTCGGACACGGCTCTTCTCCCTTGAGCTCTCCACGATCCGGATCCCATCGCCCCCCCCTCCCTTCCCCCTCCGACGAGCTCCCCGGTCGGGAGAGGGCCCCCAGTCTCCTCAGTAGGTAGTATAGGTAGTAGTTGTTCTAGTAGTGTGCCTATATGGATGAAGCCCTCTGTGGTAAGCCCTGCTTAGAGGTTGTCGTCGTTGTCGTGGCTGCCATGGCCGCCATGGTCGGCCCCCCGCCCGGCCTTGACCAAGGCCGGTGCTAATAAAATAAGATCGATCCCTTCCTTTCCTCTCTGCGGTCTCCCCCCCCCCGATTTCACCTTCACCGATGAGATCTATTTCCCTCTGCACCACCACTTCCGCCACCTCCATCCGCCTCTCCTCAACTATCAGGCCCCCACTTTTAATGGGTCCTTAACCTCACGTATTAGTGCCAGGATCACGCGCTAATACGTTAACAAGACAAGAGTGGACACAGATTTATTTAAAAAGGTGCCGAAGCTTTATTGATAGGATAAATAGGTCTTACATAAGTGGCCCGAGGGTCATAGTCTTATTACACAACAGTAGGTAGAATAGGTGGTGCTGTGGTACTTTGTTTATTAGAGTCTGCTACAGCGTCTAGTGGTCCTAGCCTACCACACCCACAAGCATACTTGAGCGTAGATCGAAACTCTAGTATCAATATCGTAACCCTAGCAAAGCCGAAAGCATCACGTCTAATCCTCCTGCGGGAAATCCTCACGATCATCGTAGCCGAAGTCCTCCTCTAAGCCGAAGTCTGAAAATAACAACGGGTGAGTACAAAGGTACTCAGCAAGTCCAAACCTGGGGGTTGGTGATTATTAAGGGCTTGGGCCCTAGTAGGGACTCTAAAACTGCCCTTACTAGTTCCCGATCAGATTATATGGTCGTCGCTTCACAAGACACAAACGGTTAGTATCAACAAGGTTAAACTAATCATAGATGATCCGTCCTAGCGGTTGCCCATTCCTTTTCTCTCTGCAGTCTCCCCCCCCCCCCCCCGATTTCACCTTCACCGATGAGATCTGTTTCCCTCTGCACCACCACTTCCGCCACCTCCATCCGCCTCTCCTCAACTATCGGGCCCCCACTTTTAATGGGTCCTTAACCTCACGTATTAGTGCGGGATCACGCGCTAATACGTTAACAAGACAAGAGTGGACCTGATTTATTTAAAAAGGTGCGAAGCTTTATTGATAGGATAAATAGGTCTTACATAAGTGGCCCGAGGGTCACAGTCTTATTACACAACAGTAGGTAGAATAGGTGATGCTGTGGTACTTTGTTTATCAGAGTGCGCTCACGTCTAGTGGTCCTAGCCTACCACACCCACAAGCATACTTGAGCGTAGGTCGAAACTCTAGTATCAATATCGTAACCCTAGCAAAGCCGAAAGCATCACATCTAATCCTCCTGCGGGAAATCCTCACGATCATCGTAGCCGAAGTCCTCCTCTAAGCCCAAGTCTGAAAATAACAACGGGTGAGTACAAAGGTACTTAGCAAGTCCAAACCTGGGGGTTGGTGATTATTAAGGGCTTGGGCCCTAGCAGGGACTCTAAAACTGCCCTTACTAGTTCCCGATCAGATTATATGGTCGTCGCTTCACAAGACACAAACGGTTAGTATCAACAGGGTTAAACTAATCATAGATGATCCGTCCTAGCGCCCAAACACTTACGTGGAAGATCACTCAGCATCCACGCCAACCGGACCATGGGGCCACTCTCCCCATGTCTGCTCCTGATAGACCGTTTGCCTTCTCCGGCCTCCTAGGTTAGAAACTATACTTTGACCTAACGGGGTGTGAGATCAGGTCGTCCCATCTCGACGTGTGGCTGTACAAATATCGTACTAGGTGGATGGTCTATGAACCGGTCCTTAGGGAGGCGAGTATCACTCTGCAGGATTCATCCCCGATTGTGGTTAGTCCACCTCCATGTAGACTACCACCACTCACCTTTTTGTGATGGATGGTTCACATTATTAATTAAGTTACATTGATCTCATATTTAGTCATATTATAACATCGTTCATCATCATCTCATTCACATAGCATAAGCAATATAAACCATGATCATCATCTTATAAGGTTAGGTTAATTATTTAGGTCAAGATTATTAAGGCGGGGTAAGGACTTGCCTTGGTGGTCGTAGTCTTCCGGCTCCGGAACGTAGTCAGGGTCGTCTCGTTCCTGGTTGAGGTCTTAAATTCGGCTACTCCGCGTGCGGCGGTGATTACAATAAATTAATAAGGCAATTACATAGCGATAAAATGAACCACGTGATAACATATAAAACCAGTAGCAATGGATAAAGTTTGATTTTAGAAAAATAACAGAAGTGGTTTGACCCAATTTGGAGTTACGGTTCGGAAGTTATGATTTTCCGAAGTTTAATTCCGATTAATAAACATGGTGGGATTTTTCTGTCATTATTTTATTGATGCAAAAAATATAATAAAAATCATGACAATTATCTCCACATGATCTAGTTTATTTACATATTTTTCCTGGAATTTTCTGAGGTCTGGATTGGTACTTATAGCATTAGGGGTACACAATCTCGGGTAGACCTAGCAATTTCCATTTACATTTTCTCTTTGTACCCGCCCATTAGTGACCGACCGGTGGGTCCGCCTGGCCCACTTGGCGTAACGGAGGGGAGGACGGTGGCGTGGCAGTGGGCGGCGTGGCGGCTCTGGTTGGCTCCCGGGTGGCGGCGTGGCGGCAAGGTGGCGTCGTCGTGGCGCCGCACCGTCCGGTTGCACCCGACGGCGAGCCTCGCCCGGCGTTTTGCGGAATGGCCTTCACGGCCACGGAAGCTCGCCGCGAGGGGTCCCGACTCCCCGCGCTGCTCCGGACTTGATGGTGGGTGTCCGGGCGGCGGTACAGGGCTCCCACTGTGGGGATATGGACCCCCTATCCCCTCATGAACCACTTTGGGCCGCACCATCCAAGGAGGCCGGCCCAAGACGTGCACACATGCACGTCTAAGATATTGTACCACATTGCTTACCAAAGCACGTAACCTTGTCTACCGGACTATATAAGGTGGGCAGGGATCCCCTCAATCTTAATCGAATCCTAGATTAGATCACCCGATCTATCTTGTAACGATATTCTCAATCAATCAATACAAACTAAGCAGGACGTAGGTTTTACGCCATCAAGGCGGCCGAACCTGGGTAAAACCCGTGTGTTTTGTCCTTCGCTCATTCTGCTTAACGTCTCGTTAGCCGTCTAGCGCATCTCTACCGCTCAATCTACTAGCCGGACATACCCCTGCTAGACTATCGCCGATAAACCGACGACACCCACCTCGGCGGCGGCGGGAGCGGCGGTCGTCGGCGACGGCGGCGCTCCAATCCACCGTTCCACTGCACAATATAGGCTAATAAGATGGGAAAGAGTAGAGGAGGGGAATAGATGACTCACTGGATCGCCAATTGCCTTTGCTCGCGACCAATCGGCGGTGTCCCTCGAACCCTAGCTCGGCGGCGGAAATCGGATTTGGGGGAAATCCGTCTAGAGCGGTGGAAGTTCTAGCTCCACGGTGTGTTCTAGCTCTTGATGGAGCTCTTCGGTTGCGGGAGGGGGATGGAGGGCCGGACGGGGCTATTTATAGCCTCGCCGCGGCGGCCTCTCTCCCGCGAGATATTTCTCTCCCCCGGATATTTTCCGGCCGCGGGTCGTAGCGGCGCGCGTGGCCTTGCCCGGCTTTGGCGATCGTCGTGATGCGGTTTAAGGTGCTCCGGCGAGTCCGGCGGCGTGCGGTCACATCACGGTGGCCGACATTGCCCGGCGAGCTAGCCGTCCTCAGCGGCGCGCCGGGTGCCCGGCTTCGATGACCGCGACCGTCGTCTTATGGCCGAGCCGCTGCGGCGCTGTAGTCCGGTCGTCGCTGCGCACTTTGGCATGGCGGGGCTCGCGCCGGCAAGCTTGGGTGGCTTGGCGTCGCGGGCGGTCGTCGCCGGGCCGGCCAGACGCCTCGGGCGCGGTGCCGACCCAATTTGCTCGTGCTCGTCCGGCAGGGCTTAAGTGCTCGTGCTCCATTGCTCCATGGTCTTCTCCCTCTCTCGCGGTGGTACGGGCGAGGCGACCGGGGCCCCGAGGGCGTGCCGGGTCGTCGTCGGCGACGCCGGGGAAGAAGGAGAGGGAGGAAGGGAGTGGGTCCCACACGTCGGTGGAGGGAAGGAGGAAGGAGGCGGGCCGCGTGGCCTGGCGTGGTTGGGCCGGCCCACGCGGGAAGAGAAGGAGAGGAGAGAATGGAGAGATGGGCCGGGCTGGTTTCCTCCTTTCTTCTTCTCTTCTTTTTCTCTTTTCTTTTCTCTTCTCTCTCACTTTCTTATTCTTTTATTAAATGTAACTCCATTTTAAGTCTTACCAAAACTTGTCAAATAAATCGAGGTGCCAAAATAAATGGAAGTTATCAAAGTGTCGAGTTAAAATGCGATTATCGAAAAGTTTAAATTTTTAGCGGATTTTTAAAATGGTCAAAAATCGGGGTGTTACAAACCTACCCCCCTTAACGAGAATTTCGTCCACGAAATTCGCACTGTTCCTCGAATAGGTATGGGAACTCCTTTTTCAAACTTTCTTCCCTTTCCCATGTAGCTTCTGCTTCTGTGTGATTGCTCCATTGGACTCGGCAAAATCTAACTGTTGTCCTTTGTGTCTGTCTCAATGCTACGTCTAAGATTTTGACTGGTCTTTCTTGATACTGCAGGTCGGGTTGAAGGTCTACTGTTTCCAGAGGAGTCTATTCTTCAGGGACTCGCAAGCACGTCTTTAACTGTGATACGTGGAATACGTTGTGGACTTCTTCCAATTCTGGGGGTAACTGTAGGCGATAGGCTACCTTCCCAATTCTTTCTGTGATCTCAAACGGTCTGATGTACCTTGGGGCTAGCTTTCCTTTCACTTGGAAACGTCTGGTTCCCCGTAGGGGTGACACTTTAAGGTAGGCGTGGCCCCCTACTTGGAATTCTAACTCTTTTCTTCTGCGGTCGGCATAGCTCTTCTGTCGGCTCTGTGCTGCCTTTAGGTTCTCGCGGATCATGGCCACTTTGTCTTCTGCTTCCTGGATAATGTCGGGTCCAAACAATGTGCGTTCTCCAACTTCTGACCACATTAGTGGTGTTCTGCATTTTTGTCCGTATAGGGCCTCGAACGGGGACATTTTCAGACTGGCTTGATAGCTGTTATTATAGGAAAATTTGGCAAATGATAGACTCTTCTCCCAGTCTCTCCCATAGGCAAGTACGCATGCCCTTAGCATGTCCTCTAGGATTTGATTCACTCGTTCCGTCTGTCCGTCTGTCTGTGGATGGTATGCCGTGCTGTAGTCTAGGCGTGTCTTCAGGGCTTCATGTAATCTTCTCCAAAATCTTGATGTGAACTGCGAGCCTCTGTCTGTCACTATTCTACTGGGGACTCCGTGTAGCCTAAGGATCTCGTCGATGTATAGTTTCGCGAGCTGGTGAGCCTGGAGTGTGGTCTTTACAGGGATAAAGTGTGCTACTTTTGTTAATCGGTCCACAATTACCCATATGGAATCGTTGCCATTAGAGGTCCTTGGAAGTCCTACTATGAAGTCCATACTTATCTCATCCCATTTCCATTCTGGTATGTGCAATGGTTGTAGCAATCCTGTCGGTCGATGATGCTCTGCTTTGATCTTTTGACATGGGTCACATCTGGCTACGAAGTTAGCGATGTCAACTTTCATGCCTTTCCACCAATACTTCTGCTTTAGATCCATGTACATCTTAGTTGCCCCAGGGTGGATGGAGTACGGGGAGTCGTGTGCTTCTTCTAATATTAAATTTCTGAGGTTTCCTTTCGGCACACAGATACGATTTTTAAACCATAGCTTTCCCTCTTCATCTATCCGAAATTCTGACATTTCCTTCTCCTTGAGGGTGATCAACTTCTTCAATTTCTGAATTTTGTCATCTTCGTCTTGAGCTGTCTTGATCTGCAGTTCCAAGGTAGGTTGTACGCTTAGTGTGTCCAGCGTTCCTTGTTCTCCAATGAGTAAATTCAGCTTGCCTACTTCTTGGGCCAATTTTGGAGTACTCTGAAAGTCTTCTAGGTGTCGACGGTGGGTCTTCCTACTTAGTGCATCTGCCACTGAGTTGGCTTTTCCAGGGTGATACTGTATACTTAGATCATAATCTTTTATTAACTCTAACCACCTTCTTTGTCTTAGATTTAATTCTGACTGAGTGAATATGTACTTCAGGCTCTTGTGATCCGTGAATATCTCACACTTGTTCCCGATGAGGTAGTGTCTCCATATCTTGAGGGCGTGTACAACTGCTGCTAGTTCCAAGTTGTGAGTTGGGTAGTTCTCTTCATGCTTCTTCAGTTGTCTGGAGGCGTATGCCACAACTTTCCCTTCTTGCATTAGAACACATCCTAGTCCACGTCGGGATGCGTCGCAATATACCACAAAATCCTTGTGTATATCCGGTAAGGTGAGTACCGGGGCCGTGGTAAGTTTTGTCTTTAGTTCTTGGAAACTCTTTTCACAGGCTTCTGTCCATAGGAACTCCTTTCCTTTCTGTGTTAGTGCGGTCATGGGTCTGGCAATCTTGGAGAATCCTTCGATGAACCTTCGGTAGTATCCTACCAATCCTAGGAAGCTTCTTATTTCCGTGACGTTGGTGGGTTGCTGCCATTCCGTTACTGCTCTTATTTTCTCGGGGTCTACTTTTACTCCTTCTGCTGTGATGACGTGGCCTAGGAAGGCAACTTCTTGTAACCAAAACTCGCACTTGCTGAATTTGGCATATAGCTGGTGATCTCTTAGTTTGCTTAGGATTATTCTCAGGTGCTGCTCATGCTCTTCGACGCTTTTTGAGTAAATAAGTATGTCATCAATGAATACGACGACAAACTTGTCCAGTTCTTCCATGAATACTTTGTTCATTAGATTCATGAAGTAGGCAGGAGCATTTGTCAATCCAAATGGCATAACCGTGAACTCATATTGTCCATAGCGGGTCACAAATGCTGTCTTTGGAATATCACTAAGTCGTATCTTGAGTTGGTAGTAGCCTGATCTGAGATCTATCTTTGAGAAATACTTGGCTCCTTTTAGTTGGTCGAACAGATCGTCGATCCTTGGAACAGGGTACTTGTTTTTGATGGTGACCTCGTTTAGTGATCTGTAGTCAATGCACATGCGTTGGCTTCCATCTTTCTTCTTTACAAACAGTACTGGCGATCCCCAGGGTGATGAGCTGGGTCTAATGTATCCTTTCTCCTGCAATTCTCTTAACTATTTCTTCAATTCCACTAATTCATTTGATGCCATCCGGTACGGTCTCTTGGCTATTAGGGCTGTCCCTGGTATTAGATCTATGATGAACTCCAAGTCCCTATCGGGTGGCATTCGGGTAGGTCTTACGGAAATACATCCGGGTATTCTCTCACTATGGGTACATCTTCTCTTGTGATGGCCTTGTATATTGTACACTTCTGGAGTTGACTTGGTTGCTTGGGGCTGACATTTTACAGTCCTTCCCATGTGATTGGTTATTGTGACCATCCTTGTCCTTGCATGATATGTTCCCATGATGTTTTTCTAGCCAATCCATTCCTAGTATTATATCCAATCCGTCTGTCTTCAGGACTACTAAATCTGCTCTAAATTCTATGCCTTCGATCATGATTCTCACTCGAGGACAATTTAGGGAGCACTTCATTGCAGCTCCAGGGGTGCGAATTAAAAGAGGGGTGGGTAATAACACTGTTCTCAACTTATTTCGGGAAATGAAACGATCGGAAATAAACGAATGCGAAGCGCCAGAGTCGAATAGCACGGTTGCAGGAGTAGAGTTTACTATAAACTCACCGTACACGGCATCAGGTGTTGTCTGTACGTCTTCTGCATTCACATGGTTTACTCTGCCTTGACCAAAACTCGGGGCAGTCCTCCTGGGTGCGCCGGAGTTCTGAGGGACATTGCGATTTATTCCAGAAGCGGCGGTCCTGTTACTGGCAATTGAGGGGGCGGGGGCATTACTATGGTTCCGATTTGGGCAAACTGCGATGCGGTGTCCGGGTTGACGACATCCAAAACAGGTTTCCTGTCCTAGGCTATTTCTGCCTTTGTCAAAGTTATTGTTGTTGGCGTTATTGTTGCGGAAATTGTTGTTGTTGACGGGGCTGTTGTTGTGTAAGTTAGGGCTGGTGCGGTAGTTGTTGTTGCTGGCCTGTGTTTGTTGACTTCCTGGTGCTCGAAACTGCATAGTGGGATGGAATCTTGGGGGTGCGTTCTGGTAAAGTCGGTTTCATTGAAATCTTTCCGGGTGACGTTCTCCTACCACTATCATCTTGCGCTTCCTTTCACGTTCAGTCCTCATCTTTTCTTCCTCTATGATGATGGTCTTATTCATCATTGTATTGAAGCTGGTGTACTCGTGGCCTGCTACTTGCTCTCTCAGGGCAGCATTGAGTCCTCTCGCAAAGCACTCCATTTTCTTTTTCTCAGTGTTCACCTCACTTGGCGCATAGCGCGCAAGCTTCATGAACTTACGAATGTACTATGGGACACTCATAGCTCCTTGTTGGATGTTGCGAAATTCTTCTGCCTTACTACGTATGATCCCATCAGGAATATGGTAGCGACGGAATTCTTCCACAAATTCATCCCAAGTGATAGCTATGGGGTCTTCTGAGGCTTCCTGGTAGTTGTCCTACCATTCACTTGCGGCTCCAGCGAGTTGATGGGTGGCTAGTGTAACGCTTTCCCCTGGGGTTGCTCCAACTGCATCCAACTTCTTGGTGATGAGGCGTATCCAGTCATCTGCGGACAAAGGATCGTCCCAAACATCCTCGAAGGTGGGTGGGCGTAACCTCATGAATGCCCCTATCCTTCCATTCTCGTTGTCTCTTCTTCCGGCTAGTCTCTCCAGTAGCTGTGTCTGTCGATCCATCACCTCTACCAGGTTGGGTGGAGGTGGTGGTGGGTGCTCATTTTCTCCCTGATTAACTTCCTCTTCTGCTGGTCTCTCTTCATTGCCCCTATTATTTCTAGGTTGCCTACCCCTATTCCTCCTATTTCTCGGAGGTTCGTCGCCTCTCCCATTGCGGTCCATGGCTTCGGCCCTTTCGCGGCGTTCGCGGATCCTGCTAGACCTTCTTTCCATCAGATTGCTGTGATAGCAATATGAGTAAGACAGTGTTTGCGGATCAAGAAGGCAAACTCAAATGCAATTTATTCAAAAACATCGAACATTCGACACATCCTCATAGTTCTTACACATGATACAAGCGCATCACACATAACAACCATTTAGATGCTACAGAAAACCACATCCAAACTACAGACATTGATATCAAACTACGCACATTCTGCCCTAAGGGCGACTGCTTGCTACAGTTATTCTTATTTATTTCACAAACTGTAGCTTTTGGAGGTTCCACTTCTCACAGCGCTGTTGTGCTAGCACAAAGTACCCTTGTCATGGGCACTGGGAGGGTCCCGCTTCCTGTCGGAAGTTGTCTGCGACAGATTCCTCTGTCTCGACTGTCTCGGAATCAGTCATAGACTCCTTTGGTACGTATCCATTTAGGTCATAATGAGGCTGCTGGGGGTCATAGGCTGGCACTTCACTAGCGGCATTTGCTGAAATTCTTCTCCTGGTGAGCGTCCTCTTGCTTCGCTTCAGGTCGTGCAGTTGCTGTTGGGTCTTCCTCAACTCCTGCCTGCACCGCTCCAACTCCCTTGCGATCTTGTGTACTTCCATGGTCATCTTGTCCGCCTTGGCTTGTCTTCCTCGAAAGCGACTCTGCCAAACTTGGATTTCTTGTTGCTGATCTTCACACAAGGTGTCCAGGTTGTGTAGGTACCAGACGGTGAACACCTTGCTGTATTCCAATACTCCGGGGTCGATCTTCTGCAATTCGCGTACCTTGTTGCACCAAGTAGGGGTGGTTTGGTCTGGTACCGGTAGATACTTCGCCGGTGTGTACTCTATGTCTTCTTAAAAAATGCCGCAGTATTCTGCCAATGCCTGTCGTGCCACTTTCTGGGTGGTGTCCCATGGCCTCTGACCAATCATGGTGTACCATCGTGCATGGACTGCAGTGAAGTCGGGATGTTCCTTGATGTGCATCCGCACTTCGCACCTACGCACTCCCGCATCCTCATATTGTATGACGTAGTATTGGGGAGGCTCGGTGTATCCCAGTCGCTGGAGTGTCTCCCATAAGAGACGGGGAAATCCTTCCTCAGCAATGCAGTTTGATTGTTCCCAGTCATTATCAATGGGGCCTTCCATACTGCAAAAACACTTCCACAAGTTAGACTTATTTTTGCATATGAAAGTATGAGAACAATCGGGGTGTGTTTATCCTTTGTTGTGTATCAGGACCTAGGGTTTCATCCTACGGTCAAGCTCGGCTCTGATACCACTCTATCAGGCCCCCACTTTTAATGGGTCCTTAACCTCACGTATTAGTGCCAGGATCACGCGTTAATACGTTAACAAGACAAGAGTGGACACAGATTTATTTAAAAAGGTGCCGAAGCTTTATTGATAGGATAAATAGGTCTTACATAAGTGGCCCGAGGGTCACAGTCTTATTACACAACAGTAGGTAGAATAGGTGATGCTGTGGTACTTTGTTTATCAGAGTCTGCTACAGCGTCTAGTGGTCCTAGCCTACCACACCCACAAGCATACTTGAGCGTAGGTCGAAACTCTAGTATCAATATCGTAACCCTAGCAAAGCCGAAAGCATCACGTCTAATCCTCCTGCGGGAAATCCTCATGATCATCGTAGCCGAAGTCCTCCTCTAAACCGAAGTCTGAAAATAACAACGGGTGAGTACAAAGGTACTCAGCAAGTCCAAACCTGGGGGTTGGTGATTATTAAGGGCTTGGGCCCTAGCAGGGACTCTAAAACTGCCCTTACTAGTTCCCGATCAGATTATATGGTCGTCGCTTCACAAGACACAAACGGTTAGTATCAACAGGGTTAAACTAATCATAGATGATCCGTCCTAGCGGTTGCCCATTCCAAGGACGTGGCTATTCGAATAGATTTAAATAACTCTGCAGAGGTTGTACAATTTCCCCACACGATGGGCATACTCCTCTCGTGATCAGCGGGCAAGAATAGTCCAACAAGATCCCGTACCCGCTTGGTAGCCAACCTAGGTCTCAGCATAATCCCCACCACGGTTTCTCAGGGATTGGAAAGGATGACGCATCATCCTAGACAATATGGTGATACCAAATCACCCACGGCTTTACAGGTAATACCTTATTACCCAACCTGTATTGTCAACACCAAACCCAATCATAAATCATAAATATGTGCACCTAGCACTGCGCCACTGCGCCCAAACACTTACGTGGAAGATCACTCAGCATCCATGCCAACCGGACCACGGGGCCACTCTCCCCATGTCTGCTCCTGATAGACCGTTTCCCTTCTCTGGCCTCCTAGGTTAGAAACTATACTTTGACCTAACGGAGTGTGAGATCAGGTCGTCCCATCTCGACGTGTGGCTGTACGAATATCGTACTAGGTGGATGGTCTATGAACCGGTCCTTAGGGAGGCGAGTATCTCTCCGCGGGATTCATCCCCGATTGTGGTTAGTCCACCTCCATGTAGACTACCACCACTCACCTTTTTGTGATGGATGGTTCACATTATTAATTAAGTTACATTGATCTCATATTTAGTCATATTATAACATCGTTCATCATCATCTCATTCACATAGCATAAGCAATATAAACCATGATCATCATCTTATAAGGTTAGGTTAATTATTTAGGTCAAGATTATTAAGGGGGGGTAAGGACTTGCCTTGGTGGTCGTAGTCTTCCGGCTCCGGAACGTAGTCAGGGTCGTCTCGTTCCTGGTTGAGGTCTTCGTCGGCTACTCCCGCGTACGGCGGTGATTACAATAAATTAATAAGGCAATTACATAGCGATAAAATGAACCATGTGATAACATATAAAACCAGTAGCAATGGATAAAGTTCGATTTTAGAAAAATAAATGTATGGTTTGACCCAATTTGGAGTTACGGTTCGGAAGTTATGATTTTCGAGAAGTTTAATTCCGATTAATAAACATGGTGGGATTTTTCTGTCATTATTTTATTGATGCAAAAATATAATAAAAATCATGACAATTATCTCCACATGATCTAGTTTATTTACATATTTTTCCTGGAATTTTAAAGGTGCGGATTGGTACTTATAGCATTAGGGGTACACAATCTCGGGTAGACCTAGCAATTTCCATTTCTGTTTTCTATGGTACCCGCCCATTAGTGACGACCCGGTCCGGCCTGGCCCACTTGGCGATAACGGAGGGGGAGGATGGTGGCGTGGCGGTGGGCGCGTGGCGGCTCTAGTTGGCTCCCGGGTGATGGCGTGGCGACAAGGTGACGGCGTCGTGGCGCCGCCCGTCGGCCGCACCCGACGGTGGAGCCTCGCCGGCGTTTTTGCGGAATGGCCTTCCCGGCCACGGAAGCTCGCCTCGAGGGGTCCCATAGACTCCCAGCGCTGCTCGGACTTGATGGTGGGTGTCCCGGCGGCGCGGACAGGGCTCCAACCTCGGCGGCGGGAGCGGCGGTCGTCGGCGACGGCGGCGCTCCAATCCACCGTTCCACTGCACAATATAGGCTAATAAGATGGGAAAGAGTAGAGGAGGGGAATAGATGACTCACTGGACTGCCAATTGCACTGCTCCGGCGACCAATCGACGGCGTCCCTCGAACCCTAGCTCAGCGGCGGCGGAAATCGGATTTGGGGGAAATCCGTCCAGAGCGGAGAGGAAGAAGGGGGAGAGGAATTGGGCGCGAGCACGGTGTGTTCTAGCTCCCAGTAGAGCTCTTTGGTGCTCGGCGAGGCGGGATGGAGGGCCGGACGGGGCTATTTATAGCCTGACCGCGGCGGCCTCTCCCGGCGAGATATTTCTCTCGTCCCCGGATATTTTCCGGCCGCGGGTCGGAGCGCGCGTGGCCTTGCCGGCTTTGGCAGTCGTCGTGATGCGGTTTAAGGTGCTCCGGCGAGTCTGGCAGCGTGCGGTCACATCACGGTGGCCGACATTGCCCGGCGAGCTCGCCGTCCTCCGCGTGCGCACGGTGCCGGCTTCGATGACAAGACCGCCGTCGTCTTATGGCGAGCCGCGTCGCGTCGCCAGTCCGGTCGTCGCTGCACTTTGGCATGGCGGGGCTCACCGCAAGCTTGGGTGGCTTGCGGCGGCGGTCATCGCCGGCGCTGTACGCCTCGGGCGCGGTGCCGAGCCACCTGCTCATGCTCGTCCGGTGTGCTTAAGTGCTCGTGCTCCATTGCTCCATGGTCTTCTCCCTCTCTCGGCGGTGGTGGCGGAGGCGACAGCCCGGGGCCCGGCGAGGCCGTGCCGGTCGTCGTCGACGGCGCGGGGAAGAAGGAGGGGAGGAAGGGAGTGGGTCCCGCGGCGTCGGTGGAGGGAAGGAGGAAGGAGGCGGGCCGCGCGGCCTGGCGTGGTTGGGCCGGCCCACGCGGGAAGAGAAAGGAGAGGAGAGAATGGAGAGATGGGCCGGGCTGGTTTCCTCCTTTCTTCTTCTCTTCTTTTTCTCTTTTCTTTTCTCTTCTCTCTCACTTTCTTGTTCTTTTATTAAATGTAACTCCATTTTAAGTCTTACCAAAACTTGTCAAATAAATCGAGCTGCCAAAATAAATGGAAGTTATCAAAGTGTCGAGTTAAAACGCGATTATCGAAAAGTTTAAATTTTTAGCGGATTTTTAAAATGGTCAAAAATCGGGGTGTTACATCAACAGCTGCCGATTCTACTGCTCCTGTTCATGCATGGCTTCTCTGATGCTGGTCTTTACTTGGAATCCGGCCCTTAGCTTCTTCAATCGCCGGCGTTGTCTACAACACAATCCTTTGGCTGTCGGTGTGCTTGTTCATCGCAACCTCATTTGTCCCATCTTGAACCTGCGCTTTGTGAGGTCTTCCACCCAGGTGCATGCGTCATCAACGCCCCTGCGACCCCTCGCCGATGGTCCCGTCTTCATCATCGCCATTGCAGCTGTTGCTGTCCTCAAGCAGGACTTGGTTGTAATTTGGTCTTCTTTTGAGGACCTTTATGTAAAACAACTGTTGTGATAATATAATATTTGTGTTTCTTGTAAAAAAAACAATGGATATATGGCAACACCTGATTTATTAGTACACTATAAGAGACACCGGTAGAGAATGGACCTCCACTCTTGGCAACATTTTCTTAATTACTCTTGACATTTTTTGTTCCCAAGAGTGAAGGGAACTTTAGTCCCGGCTGAAGTCTCCAAATAGGGAGTAAAGCCCCCTTGCTTTGCCACCCACCCAACGTCTCCCTCCAACCGGGTCGGGATTAATCTTCCTGCCTATATATACCAAAACAAACCAGGAATTGAAATGAAATCAAAAAAAAAAAAAAAAGAATCTACCAATCGGGAGTAAAGGTCCTAGCAGGCTCCCGGTTGGTATCTCCAACTAGGAGTAAAGTTGTACTTCTATTCCCGGTCTCAAAACCTTTACTCTTCAACCAGTACTCCCGAATGCATAACTGGGAGTAGAGGGGTTTCTGACCGGGAATAGATGTCCATCGTATACCAGTGATAAACCCCTCCTTTTTTTTTTGAGATTACACAGTACAATACACACAAATGCTCAACACGCATGAACACTCACCTCTATGAACACACACACGTAAACCCTAGCCCTGTGACCACCTTCGAAGACTGAGCTGGTAGAGATCTTGAAGTTCACAGAGTCACCACAGGCGCCTTGCTGTCATTGAGGACGTTTCTTACCACATAATGCATAACGCCGGAAAATCCTCGCCGAAAAATCTAGAAAAATACGAGCACCGGTGCAAGGACTTGAACTCTGGTGGGAAGGTTCCACGACATGGAACCCAACCAGCTAATTTGGATATATGGCAATGCTTGATTTGCGTTCTTGAAGTTCACGAAGTAACCACATGCGCCTCGCTGTCGACGAGGACGTCGCCTACCACTTAATACATAGAGAAAGAAGCCAACCATCTAATATGGATATATGACAATGCTTGATTTGCATTCTCAAAGTTTACGAATTCACCACATGCGCCTCATTGTCGACGAAGACGTCGCCGACCTATCACTTAATACATAGCGCCCGAAAAATCATAAAATAAATATAAAAAATGCGAGCACTGATGCAAGGACTTAAACCTTGGTGGGCGGGTTCCACCACAGGGAACTTAACGACTTAAAAACAAATCCGAAAGCATGTCTCCTGCAACCTGTGCTGCGCGGAAAACTATTCCCCTGAAACAACAATGCCCAATAATTTTGTCTCAAAATTCATGAGTTTAGCTACTCCCAAAACGGTATTTGAATGGAAAAAATATCAATCTCCAACTATACCCAATACTTGACTTCCAAAAACCAAATTTGGGTTCACATGGAACAATTAGTAACTCCAACAGTACCTTATATAACCTTTCAATCCTAGTATTTTTTTTTTGGGAATGGGATGAAAAAAAACTTCTCCAACATTACTCAATACTTGCTCCCAATCTTTGGGAGGTTGGAAAAATCCTTCCCCTTCCACGTAAACCTCCCAAAGATTGGAAGCAAGTATTGATATCTTGTTGGAGCGGTGTTTTTCATCCTTTTCTCAAAAAAACTAGGATTGAAAGGTCATATAGGTTCTTGTTAGAGTTGCTCTAACTGGGCAAATACCTATTTGTGTTTGTTAAACTCACAAAAACACTTATAATAATGGATTCTAAGGCCAGTCTCAATGGGAGTTTCATGAGTGTTTCATGCACATTAAATGCACGCCGCATCGAAAATTTCACTTTTTGCATGAAACTCTTAGGAGAGAGAAGGAAAGAGTTTCACCATGGTGAAACCTTTGAATCACTTGTTTCACATGCGTTGGAAACTGTGTGAAACCCCCATTGAGACACAAATAAAGTTTCATCATGCAACTATGCAATTAAACCATGCAATGAGAGATGTTGTGGGACCCTTGAGCCTATGAAACCGTGCAATGAAACTGTGCATTGAGGGAGACGTCTATTTCATGTCAAAGTTTCACATCTTGAAAACCGGGAGGTGAAACTCTCCATTGAGACTGGCCTAAAAAAGAAACACTTATAATGGGATTTCTAAGAAATCAAATGGCTATTTTGTTTTCTTTGAGGGAAAAATCAAATCGCTACGGGGGTACTGTGCCACAGCTTAGGTGCGATTTCTTTTTTTAAAAAAAAAAAAAACTCCTCTCTCTCTTAGGTGCGATTTCTAAAAAACCAACAAAGCTCCATGCAATATTTAATTTCTATTAAACAAAAAAGCTCATGAATCCGCAGGAAATTACATCTCATGGACCACCACCACCGTATGTATATCTACTATATACTCCTATAAAGATAGATAAAACCCAGTAAAATATTTTTCTATAATTTTGTGAAACCACATCATCAGCGGGTCCCTAGCTCACTAAACTTTAAGTTTGCATGTTTTATGGCTGGACCGTTCCACCGAGTGTGTTTCTTCACACCATCTTTCATCAGTTAGTACGAAACCATGATATGTCTTTTTAAAGTCTTGTACAATTGAGCAGCATTGTCCAGCACTCACCCCTTCACTTCTCCGGTAACAGCTCCACTCAACTAATAAACAAGGAAAGGACGAAATATGCGAGATTATTCCGGGATTCATCCGCATAAGTCATCGAGGTTCTGCAGCTCGTCAAGACGGAAGATTTTTTTTTTTTTTTTTTTTTTTTTTGAGTCAAGGCGGAAGTTGATCAGCTCCACTCATTGAGGGCCGACGCAAAAGTGCTGGAGGTGCTAGCGCAAGGATAGTCCAATGGAGCCACACTTTGGTTTAGGAATGTTAATCGTCAAAATGTAATCCTTACCAAAAACTAACGACACGAACGGAACTCATGTACCTTTTCTCCTTTTTTTTTTTTTTTTTTTTTTTTGATACACAGTACAACGCAGACGCTCAACACGCACGCACACTCACCCCTATGAACACACGTATGCAAACCCTACCCTTATGAGCACCTTCGAAGGACTGAGCCGGCAAATCTTGAAGTTCCGAAGTCACCACTGGCGCCTCGCTATCGACGGGGACGTCGCCAACCACTTAATGCATAGCGCCGGAAAATCCTGAAATAAATCCAGGATAAAGTGTCGCACTCAGGATTTGAAACCTGGGTGGGAGCCCCCTAACCAATGGCCTTTACCATTGAGCCATGAGCCCCTCGACCCTTTTCTCCTTTTCTAATATAATAATGATATACACTCTCGTGCATATTCGAGAAAAAATAAACAAGGCCAACAATCAATGTAAAAGCTTAGGAGTCATTCTCTTGGAAATCGCCACCACACGCTTGGCTTTAAAATCACCACCGCACGGAACTTAATTCGGCTGCTGCCTGATGTCGACGGCGCCTGCAGCGGGAGGCCACAAGGGAGGTTGGCGATGCTACGACGACCCCTTCATGGTCACTTGATGTTTCTAGCATGCGGCGTCCGCAGTCCGCCACCGAGGTAACCTTGTGATGATTTTTCATTTTTTTTAGGGTGGCAGCTTTTTTCATGTGAAAGAGTTCACACGGTGGCAGCCATGCAGGTGCCATGGTTTTCTAGAAGAAGTCCCACAACTGGGATCCTATGTTTCTTGATCTTTCTAGGAGTATAATGTGTGTTTTCCTATTGACAAAAGTTAAATAACAAATGCGTCTTTTCGAGACTGACGAACTGTTTGAGAGTGTTTTTACAGGTTGCATATGAGTGGTTAGATGTAAAGACTACATTTGTTATACTCGGCAATGTGTTTGTATTTATTTATTCTTCATACCCGACGCATGGGAAATTCTCTTAATTAATTTTCTAAATCATCACCACATATATAGCCGCTCGTTGCCTCGTGTGCCCCCACTTTGTGGGCCCAGAAAGAGCACACAATAAATATAGAAAAAAAGTCTACATTTCATCCCCTAACTTTCATGAAAGTTCATTTTTCCTCCCTCAACTCTAAAACCGGACAAACCAGCTCCTTCAACTTTTCAAACCATGCATTGTACCTCCCTGGAGCGGTTTTGAAGGCGGTTTTGCTACAGTGAAGAACGGTTTTGCTACAGTGATGGCGGTTTTGTCTTTTTTTTTAATTTATTTGTTTCGGCTAAATCTTTGAAAAATCGTAGTAAATCACTAGAAAATCATAAAATAGAAAATCCAACTTTGTTAGACTCCACTTGAGCATATCTACACACTGAACATATAATATGGTATGGTTTAGGACAAGATTTTTTACTAAAGCAAACCATAATTGGATTTTTACTAAAGTATACCAAAATTTTGTACTAAATCATACCATATTATATGTTTACTATGTAGATCTACTAACGTGGAGTCCAACAAAATTGGATTTTTAATTTTATGATTTTCCTTTACTATGATTTTTAAAGATTCAGCCAAAATAAATAAATAAAAATAAAAATACAAAACCTGCGGATTCCCTCTAGATTGGGCCGGAATTGACATGTCGACGACGATCTTGACGGCGGCGGTGAGATTGGGCGGTGGTTGACATGTCGTAGAGAGGAGGAAGAAGAGGAGGATCTTGCCGCGCCGGGGCGGCGATGTGATGGTGTAGGCGGGTGGTTGGGGCTGTTTGGGAGTAGTAGAGAGGATGAAGAAGAGGAGGAAGGGAGTTACCCCTTTAATTTATTTCTTCTTAAGATTCAACGACTTGCCCCTTGTATTTATAGTCCGAGGGAGACTTGCATGCTAAGATAGATCTAGAGGTTTCTTTATAGGTTGGAATTCCTCTTTTACAAGCAACCTATTTATTCCCTATTTTATTTCTATCTTTATTCCTTAAATATTCCTTACTTAATTGCGGCAACAACGTGGCGCGTTCACGGCGGACGATGGCGGCGGTCGGGAGGGCGCGCGGCGCCTAGGGCCTTGGGCCCTAGGCGGCGGCGGTTCCCCCCTTGTTGAGCCCTATTCCGGCGATCTCTTTTTGGGTCATGACATTTCTCCCCCCTTTCGCTGACAGCGCGTCCTCGCGCTGTCGTTACCTATCTTGTTGTCGTTGTTGATGTGCCGGGCGAAGATGGAGACGCCGACCTTTCTTTGGCCGCGAGAACACCCTGTAGTACCTTGGATATGGCCGTGGACGTAGTAGCGATGTTTGCCGAGGAAGACGATCTCCATTGCTGGCGTCCAAACTGTTGCTCCTGGTTGGAGCTTGATGGTTCCAACTGATGCGAAGTAGGTTGTCGCCAATTCGTGTTGCCATTTGATGAAGGATGGGAGCCTCAGGGTAGTGACGAAGCCGTCGAGGTAGCAGTTGATGTGGGTGGTATGTACCTCTTGTCGTCGTCGGTGAAGCTCACAAGTCGAGGCTTGCTGAAGATGGAAGCGTCGAAGTCTTGGGTGAGGTGGATCGCCGTTTTCTCTGTGTAGGGTGCCTCCTGGTGTATTGCAGCCCACGGCTTGTTGGCGTAGTCGTCTTCGGCGTAGATATCGTTGAGGAACAAGGGAGCCAACTGGTATGGCTCTGAAGTCGTCCCTGCTGCCAAAGTCACGTAGTCGACGTCGCGATGGTTGTTGGTGTCACCGTTGAAGGACGTCCCAAAACCGAGAGTGGGGCACCATGGTATGTTGTCTCCGTTCTCCCGTGGCGCCTTGGTGATGCAGAGGAGCCAAAGAAAGAGGAGTGCCGTTGTCGTCGGTTTGGCGGCTATGTACACGATGTTACGCTTTGCGTGGGTGCTGATGATGTCGCCTTTCTTTGGAGCTGCAACTTGATTGATGGTGTTCTCCACCATTGTCGATGTCGGTCGAATGTCCGGCGGTGTAGTAGATCATCGGCGAAGGTCGGCGAGTGAACGACCGCCTCCTTGGTGGTGCCTGGGGGGCGTCGGTGTTCTCATCGGCCGTGGCGCCCATGTGTGGAACGTCGTGGTTGCCAATGTCAAGGTTGGCCGCGAGGATGTCGTCGTGGTTGATGCCCTTGTAGTTATTGTCGATGGTAGGCATGGTGAAGACGTAGTCGACATCGGGGGAATGTCATTGGCGTTGGCATCCTTGAGGACATCATTGCCGTTCATGGTGCCCATGGTAGCGTCCTTGTCGTTGTCGATATCGTCGATGCCGCCAAGCATTGTGGCTAGCGGCGTTAATGGCGATGTCGGGGATGTCGTTGGCCTTCGAGGGGTGTCGTTGTTCTCGTCGATGATGCCGGGGTCGAAGGCGTCTTGGTTGGCGACGTCGGCGACATCGTTGGGGCATGGGTGATAGAGGTAGAAGATCCTTGTTGAATGGGATGTACTTGCACGGTGACTATGGGCGTGTGATGTCTGGTCGGCGAAGGTGTTGTCGAGGATGCTAGGATCGGCGGCGTAGATGTTGGCGTCGGTTGGCGTCGATGTGTCACCCATAGTGGCGTTGGTGTTGTCGTTGATCTTGAGGGCGTCAAGGTTGGCTATGTCGTGGTCGTTCTGATGTTGTTGGGGCCGCCCTTGGAGGTATTGTCGATGTCGAGGGCGTCGGGGTTGAGGCAAACAGCGTCGGTTAATGTCGGCGTCGGGCGGCGTCGTTGAGTCGTCCTTGTTGGCACTCGGATGTTCCCAATGTCAAAGATGATGTTGGTAGTGACCGGGGAACTTATACGTGCCATTGTAATAACCGTGAGACGTTGGCCTAGTTGGGTAGGCTTTTCGTCGAGCAGCAGGTGGACGTCGGTGGTAGCCTCCGGTTCGATCTAATCACGGATAGCAACAGCGGGGCGCTCATGGGGTTGACGTGGCTGGTGCTCGCCGTGGAGGGGACGGCGTCGGCGGCGCTCGGGAGACACCGTTGTTGTCGGTGGCGTCCGTGGTAGTAGCGCGTCGTCGAGGGAGTCGTCCGGTAGCGTGACATGGCTGCGGCGTTGCCCATGGCGAGTGTCGTCGATGTTGGCATCGCTCGTAGGGTTGTCGTCTTTGGTGGTCGTCGTAGCGGTGCTGGTCGAGCATCTCGGGAGGGCGGTGAAGTTGGCTTGCATCTCCCTCATGAGACAAGCAAGCTCGCGGAACCCCATCTAGAGCTCGGCGATCTTGTGGTACGTCCATCCGATCTTGGCGTTGGTGGTGGTGGAAGCCGTCGGTGGTGGGAATCGTCCTGGTCTCCGGATACCGGTGTCAAATTCCGGCTAGATTGGGCGGAATTGACATGTCGGCAGCGATGTTGACGGCGGTGATGGTGTAGGCGGTGGTTGGGGCTGTTTGGGGGTAGTAGAGAGGAGGAAGAAGAGGAGGAAGTCTTTGCGTGGGGCGGGGCGAAGCGGCGCAGGCAGCTGGCGGCGCTTGGCGTGCGCCTTGGGCGGGAAGCGACGGGGCGTCTTGGCGGCCTCGGCTCATGTCTTGTGGTGGAAGGAGAGAGAGAGAGCCTAGGGTTTGGAGAGCATTTGGGAGTTACCCCTTTAATTTATTTCTTTTTAAGATTCAACCTACTACATGCCCCTTGTATTTATAGACCGAGGAGACTTGCATGCTAAGATAGATCTAGAGGTTTCTTATAGATTGGAATTCCTCTTTTACAAGCAACCTATTTATTCCCTATTTTATTCCTATCTTTATTCCTTAAATATTCCTTACTTAATTGCGAAACAAGCGGCGTGGCGCGTTCACGGCCGGGCGATGATGGCGGCCGGCCGGGAGAGCGCGCGCCAGGCCTTGGGCCCTAGGCGGCGGCGGTTCCCCCCCCTTGTTGGGCCCTATTCCGGCGATCTCTTTTTGGGTCATGACAAAAACCGTCTTCAAAACCACTCCCGGGAGGTAAAATGCATGGTTTGAAAAGTTGGGGATGTGGTTTGTTCAGTTTTTAAGTTGAGGGAGGAAAAATAGACTTTTCGTGAAAATTGTGGGAGGAAAAGTAGACTTCTTCCATAAATATATGCCTAGAAAGAGTCCATGACCACCAGCCGGCTCACTACTAAAGCCCACGGCGGTCTGTAAAAAACTAAAGCCCACGGCCGTATACGCTAGGCAGGGTGATGTGTATGACTTTGGCCACTCGTCACGTTTTTGCAATATTATTAATGGGACTAGTTAAACGCCCGTGCGTTCTTTACGGGATAACTAAATTTTATATAAAAAAACAGATCACATGATAAGATAATAATAATATAATGAAATTAAACAATGTTATTAAAACGACATTTAATCCAAACAGGTATCAATGTGAACCCTTAATATTTATTGGAAGGAAAACCTATTAAATCAAATAAGAAATATTTCGTCAAGCACAAAAAAACTAATAACCAGTGAACAATAGCTCGATTAAACAAATGTTACCATATCATGGTCCAAGTAATCTAGCACCCTTTCAGTTAAATAACAATGCCCGTTAGTGCAGTAATCGTCTTCAAATCTCCCTTTCTTTCCTCCATCCTCCTTCATAACTGCAGTAACACATGCCGATTCAAGATAGACTTTACCTCCCGGTCTCATTTTATAATCAGTCTAAACATGCTCCATGGAAGTTTCTGTTTGCACGATACCTCCTAAATTATCCAAACATTCCTCTAAGACTTTCGCATCTGAAGTATCCATCGAGACCTATAAAAGAATAAAAATAGGTTATTTTTATAAATGATTAAGGTACATACTTATACACTATAAAATCATGTTTTTTAAATGATTAAGGTACAACCATGGGTGTCGTTGATTCAAAGTTGAAATGATACATTGCTATATGAAATTCTATTATATTTGTTCTATTTAGTTTCTAAAAAGAGTTTTGTACACTAACAATTTAGTTTTTTAAGCTCTAAATCATTAGATCTGTTATGTAATCGAATAACCAAACATAAATAAGAATAGTTATTTAGTTTATTTAGTCAAAAATAAATTATGATGTATCTTTTTATATATGCATAAATAAATTTAAATGTTGATAAACATACTACATATATAATTTTATAGTAGTATGTAATATACATAATTATTTAGCTTATTTAGTCAAACCCAATTATAATGTAATTTTTTTCTGTACATGAATAAACTTAGGCCTCCTTTGGATTGCTGGATGGGCATAGGATAGGAATAGGAAAAACTCAGGAAACTCAGGAAAGTAGAATCTGACGGGCTTTGGTTTGAGGTCAGGAAACTCAGGAACCAGCTCATGCGTTCAAAATCAAACAGAGCACTTGATTAAAAAAAAAAAAAAAATAAAAAAACAAAGCACATGGCGGCCTACGCCCTCACACGGTATCTCCGTCTCTCTCACTCTGACAGACACACGCGCGAACAGCGGCGGCGCCCCCAAAGCTCCTCGCGGCGGCGCGACTGTCCCGGCAGGCCGACGGCAGCTCTCCCTCCCTCTCTCTCGGCGAGCCCGTTCCTAGCCCACGAGATGGATCCGCCACGCTCCAAACCGCCCCAGCCGTGACCCTCCTCTACCTCCGCGGGAGCCCCCTCCCCTCCTCTACCTCCGCCACGACCGCGAGGTGCACGACGCTCCAGCTGCTGGGCGGCCAGCGAGCCTCTCCACCACGCACGCAGCTTCGCTTCAGAAAGGTTGGTGATCCCCTCGAAAAGGTGTTGTGGATTAGCACTATTCGGTTGTAGCTATAGATCCTAGAAATCTAGGTATTAAGTTCTTAGTTCAGTATCTGATGAAAGCTGGGCAAAAGTTATTCTTTGGTTTAGTATAAGGGCAAAAAAATGCTATCAGAAATGCCCTTGGCATTACCATGGTAAATGGTTGATGCCCAGTAATAGTGGATTTGAATGATTGGTCTTCTTTGGAAGCCATGTTCTTGTCTATTAAGAGGTAGGTAAAACGACACACGACAATGTGATACAGCATGAAGCTTCTCTGGTGCATACATGAAGGATTTTTTTCTTTTTAACCTTTCACAATTTTGCTGTCAGAACTTAGAGCTTCTTTGCTATATGTATCTACATTTCGAATGGACTGGAGATGTAATAATGGATCCAGGATTTTAGAGAAGTATGTGAGCACTCTTCTTCCATCTGTTCTGTATCCAGTGTCTGCCATTTCTATTGAACATATTGCAGTCACATATCTGTTCTGTATCTCATATTTTTTTCCATGCACTTCTTTCAGCACAAGCCGAAAGGTCACATATTTAGTTGCTGGTCAATTAATAAATGCCACTTAGCTTTCATGAACAAAGCTTTGGCTAAGGTTTCACATGTATAATCTGGAGCCAATTTGTGTGACTTCTCTTTTTTCTCCCCATGCCTTGTTTCGTTGCAGGATGTGCTGCAGATGCCAAATTGAAAGTCTTTTTTTATTGGCAATGAGTCAGAGCCTGGCCTTCTCTTCAGTGATGGTGAAGATTATTGCATCAGCTGCTATGCCTAGCATTTTTAGCTCACACATTCAGTCTCTATTTTCTGTCTACGTACCAGCTTTACTGGTATTACTGGTACCTTACTAAGAAGGCAAGGATGTATTAGATCGGTAATATTTAGTTTATGAGAACCTGTATTTGATTATGGAATCTTAACTGATATACAATCATTTTAGAAATATTAATATCAATATTTCTTCTTTTGGAAACTGAATGCCAGGATAGTTTTCCTTGCATAGCTGATTGAACTTTGATTTTTTCACCATGAATATATCTCCTTTCCTTGTATATCTAATTATTGCTAGAAGGAATATGTAGAACATCTGATAGTATCTGTTAGCCATTCCACTTACAACTTTTTTTAGTAGGCGAATTCGTTTTTTTAAATCGCTTGTCCAACCTTCTGCTGATACACTGAACCTTCTACTGATCCCCAAAATTTTCCAATCTCATCAGTTCTTCCATTTTTCTACATTAGCACAGCATCTAAAGTCAACTTATTACCACTCAAGGATTTAGATAAATATCTCCGTTATGTCAAAGGGGTGCCACCTCTATATATCCTGGCTGTGGCAGTGTACCTACCTAATGTCCTTAGTGCAGCACTCTTCCTGTTGGTGTCTGCAGCAAGAGGTCCATATTCATTTATACTTTTCATTCATTTATTGGCTCAATTTGAAACCGAATCCTTAATAAATATGCTTTGGGGAAAATATTCATTGATTCTGATTGAAAAAATAATTGCAGACAACAAATTCTGATGAGGAAACAAATCTGAAATTAAGGAAGGCTTTGGAGAAGACTTGGGACTACGAAAATTTCTGAAAAGGTTTCTTAGTTCAAAGGTTTTGTGCCTTTTATTTTTCTAGTTAAGGAAGCGGGGTAGTTTTTTGCTTAAATGTCCTGTTTTATGTGCCTTGGGATTCTTCATATATTAACTTAGATAAACTGCTTACAGGTGAAGTGCAGTGTGAACAACCAAACAATGTCTCCCATTTTTTTAGAACTATGTTGAGTAATCTTGGCATGAGATATCTGTTTTGTTCAAGTTTTATTTGCTTCAAAGCAAATTAAGCCTGATTGGTTGAAGCCTACTGCAGATGTGGATTTACGAGCCTAAGGGTCGACATGGCTGGTTGGTTCAAGCCTAAGGGACAACATGGATGATTGGTTCTGGCTGATTACAATTTCCTCTACTGCAGATGTGGATGAGTTTCAAAATATATAAAAAAGGTGAGTTTTTTGAAACAATGATATCAAATTTGTCTTCTGTGATGATTGACAATTTGATGTGAAGAAATAACTTTTCCCCACAAATCATAGTTTTTTTTGGGTCATGCAAAGTGCGTGCATTATTCATATCAGTACTGTATTGTTTCCATTTTAAAAAAAAATGAATCTCCTTGGTACTGTGTCAAACTCAATGCAACATTCTATCTATGTGATCATTGTAAAAGCTTACTGGAAACTCTGGTTCATGTATTTGTAAGGTCCCCAAAAAGGTAACCGATCACCAGTTCGCCCCGCAGCGCTTATCATCAATACAACCTGTCAATTAGTTTCCAAATTTTGTTAAGGCATTTTCTCAGGTCTCCATGAGTAAATTAGTTTCTAAATTAGGGGGATAAGATATAGGTGAATTTGAAAGCAGAGATCACCTTTAGAGCCACAAGAATGATCTATCAATGTTGTAGCTCCTTACTGTTGCTCTCCGACGATCACCTTTGGAGCTGCAACACGGTTTGACATAGGTTAGACATAATTTATATTGAGATAAATCATACAATGTTGACAAATGAAATGTAGATAGACTTTTAACAAAAAACACATGCAGATAACTTTATAATGCTATTCTCAGATAATGGCAGAAGTTCTGCATATTCTCTAAACTCTTTTTCGAAATGTCAGGTCCTTGAATTTCTGAATATGGTGTAGCTGAATTCAGAGACTGCACCATAGATCAAATGGCAACTATAAATTTGTATATTCAGTGTTACCTATAGAAAAAAGTTTGATGAAACAATCTTCTATTTAGCACCCATTAATTTAGAATTTAGTTCTTTTCCTTCCACAATATGTTGCAAGATCAGAGTAGAAACTGTACTGGTTCCATTTTGTGTTGACATGGCAACTTACTGTATCTTAAAAAAAATAAGTAGACAATAAGAACCACAGAGAAGGTGACCAAAGATGAGTCTGAGAACCGTAACAAAGAACAGTGAGCCAATAGTAACAAATGAAGCTGCAGGTTCAGACTTAAAGAACGATGTAGAAAGCAAGTAGGTTAGAAATTGATTGGAAAAAACAACTCACTCCAAATTTAGTAAGAAACTGATAGTAACCTTGTCAACAACACCGTAGCAGCCTAGAACTTTTCTCGCCAAGGACCACAGTGGTTGTAGCTAGTGTCCTCCCTGCATAACAAAGTAAAACAAAACGAAGTCGACAATGCAGTGGTGGCATTCAAACCTGAAAACATATGTTGGGTATGTTGGTTTTAATTAAGGATAACAGGATTACAGGCAGAGGTGTCCTGTATGGTCCTGCATTAGATATGAGTATACCAAACACATGATCAATCAACCTTTATGAACCAATTCGTTTTTAAATCAAATTAGGATAGGAGAAACAAAAGGTGAATTTCAAGCTATGCTTTCAATACCTTCTCTCTATTTCCCTTTGTTACCTTGACGATATTTTGTTGAAAATCTTTTGCATTTCTCAATTCTAAATGACCAATGCAGGTTGATAAATCTCTGAGTTGAAGAATTGTGTTTTCTTCATCGAATTGGTTGACAATATTTACTGAATGTGTTCTAAATTGTTTTCCATCACTCTGCAGATGGAGGAGGAATAGAATATGGAGTTGGAGCTGGATAGCTGTAGTCGGGCAGGGCTGGTTGCTGGGTGGCCGGGGGGATTCTCGGCTAGGGCCGGTTGTGCCTAGTCAGGTCCGGCTCTGTCATGGACGTCGGCGGCTTGGTTTTGCCGATGGTTCCGCCAATCCTAGGAAACTCTCACACACAAGCGGCCAACAAAATTACTCGTCGGTGGATCTGCGTACCTGGTACCCTGGACGTGGTGATTAACCGCTTCGGTCGTCGACGTGCTTCAAGGTGCCCCGACGGAGGCCGACGTGCTTCAAGGTGTCCTATGCCGCCTGTTGCCGACATGCTAAAAATGTCCTGTGCTGCCTGTGCCCCGACGGGAGGCCGACGTGCTTCAAGGTCCTGTGTGCTGTCGAAGCAGGAGATGAACCCTGGCGCACAGCGCGTCCTTGGCCGTGGATGGCCACCGTGCGTGCGGCGGCGACGGTCCTGCAGGTCCATCGAGAGATGGCGACCAGGGGAGGGGAGGGAACGCGCCACACGTCGTTCTCGCAAGGATGGTTTCCTTTTTGCATGTTGAACACCGTGATTGGATGCCTTCCCTTTTTTTTGCACCGGCAGATTCCTTCTGGAGAGGGAGAGATATTTTAGGTAGGGAGGAGAGGAGCGACACAGGTGCCATGATTTTAGGATCCACTAACTTGATTGTTGGGTGGCATAGAGAAAAAAATACGGTGCGATCTCAATTTTAGTACCCAAAAAGGATACGGGAGGAGGAAAAGATCACGTGCATGTCTGCTCAGGATTTGGTTTGTTTCCAAATTGTGATCGCGTGCATGGGCAGGAGGAGATCGCGTGCATGGGCAGGAGGAGATCACGTGCATGGTGGATAATTGCCTTCCTTTTGGCGTAGAGACGGAGGGAATTGTTTCCAAATTGAGATCGCACGGGGTGAGGGATCGCCGCGAGGGGGCTTCGTCCGCACGGGGGCGAGGCGACGAAGGTAAGACTTTTTACCGCACGAAAAAAAAGTCTTACCTTCATCCTTTTAGGTAGTATAAAGATAAAGATTTGGCCATAACCCTATTAGTTACCTTTCTTGAGCAATGTCTCTCACTTGTACTATTATTTATTACTAAATAAACGTTTATTGCAGCGGTACACTATTATTTATTACTAAATAAACGTGTATTGCAGCGGTACCCAATACTTGCACGAATCGGACTCCGCACTCCGTACAATTGCTAGATGCAAGTTGTTCTAACTATGATTTATGACACTATTTTTTTTAAAAGCTGATCAAATTTTTTTAAAAAAAGGTGCAAAGATTTATGACACTAAAATAGTGTCATTAGATGCACCATAAAATATATCTTTAAATCTAATGACACTATTTTTTTTAAAAAAATATTAAGGACCTCAAATTAAAAAAACTCAAAATTATAAAATTATAGTACCATTGATACAATAACAACAATAACTTAGCCTTTTGTCTCAAGCAAGTTGGGGTAGGCTAGAGATGAAACCCATAGGAAACAAGTATAAAAAGAGACATAAAAAATAGGACACAAGACAAAATATAGAGTTAAGGTTCAACGAGAGAAAGAAAATAAAGGTCACAGTTCGAGCACGTTAATTGCTAGTCTCCAAGTGCTCCTATCCATAGCTAATTCCTTAGAGATATTCCACTCCTTTGGGTCCCTCTTAATCGTCTCATCCCAAGTCGGTCTAGGTCGCCCCTCTGCCTCTTTTACATTGTCTTCCCCGCTTTAAAACCCCACTACGCACTAGTGAAGATCTCTAGTTTGGTTTTGGCTAATTAGTGACACCTAAGGACTAATCTCTCGATGCTAAGTGTTTAATTAGATTGAAAATTGGTCGTGGGAGTTGGTGCATTGTGATCATGAAGGATGGATCGAGGTGATCCAAAAGATGATCAAGCATGCAACTTCGGTGGAGTTTCGAGATCAATTGACCCCAAGGCAAAAGGTATAACCATAGGGCTTTTGATTTCACACCCAAGACACCATAGAGGGTGTGGGTGATTATAAGATCGATAAGCCGTACTATAAAGAGGGGAAAACTTTCGTACATATCAGTCCTCATGTGCCTTTAGGTTCAAAATTCATATGCATGCATTCTAACCTAAAGAGCTAACTCCGCACTTGTCGAAAATGTTTTCAAAAATGCGAACACATGGTGTCGAGGTGTTCTTCGACGTGGCGGCAACAAGAATCAAGTGGCGGAAGTCGGTTTGGAGCAAAGGCGAAGGAACGACGACGAAACGATGAAAATTCGCGGCTCGACGCGTGGCCGGGGCGCGGTGGCCGGAAGCCACGAAGCTTCCGGCCGGACGCGACCGGTCGGTGAGTCCGGCCGAAATTCCGATAAGGGTGTAAACCGGGGTTTCGCCGAGGGCCGACCAGGCGCGATCGACCGGATGCTTCGTGTTGGCCGGGAAGCATGGCCGGACGCTACGACCGGACCCGTCCGGCCGGGGTCGATCCCATTTGCTCGGGGGTTGTCGGTTGTGACCGGACCCACCGACCGGACTCACCGTGAGTCCGGTCGCTACGTCCCGGCCATTTCTAAAACCGTGGGTTTCCTCCCCAACGGCCACATTTCGTGGTGAGGGGTATTTATACCCCCTTGGCTGCCTCTTGCTCTCTCCCTTGGTCATTTGAATCATTCCTAACACCTTTGAGCAAGCAAGCAAGCCTTTCTCCTCTCTCATTCTTGATTTGAGCTTCATTCTTGAGAGAAGAGTTGATCCAAGTGCATTGCATCGAGTTCTTGCATCTAGAGGCACTTGGGGATCGTTGTGAGCCGGTGGGTTTCCCGTTTCTCTTGGAGACACCGCTCCTAGCCGGCTTGGTGGATTGGTGGAGTTGTTGGCAAGAAGAGGTGATTGTTTCTTGGCCACCTCCGGTTGATTTGTGAGATGATTACGCACTCCTCGTCGGGAAGACAAAGTGCAAGGAATACATTGCTTGTGTCTTGGGTACCTCACTTGTGAGTGGTGTGTTGAGGCTAGCAAGGGCACCGCCTAGCTCAAACACCATCCTTGTGTTGGTTGGCACAACCGGAGAGTAACTTGTCGGTGTACAAGCGAACTCCGGGTCAACACATCGACGTGTCTCTTGTCTTGGTGATTGGTTCATCCTCTTCCCGGTGATTGGTTGACATCCTCTACACATCGGTATAACAAGCTTCTCACTCTTGCTTTACATTCCTAGTTTGCTTTGAGTAGAGAGCTAGCACTTGCTTGTGTAGGTTGTTCTTGCTAGCATAAGGATTATATTAAGATTGCTCACTAGTTAGAGTAGTGACATAGCTCTTGTGTGGCATAGAGATCATAGAATATATTTAGAATCGTCACTAGAGGCTTGCAAGACAATAGAGCTAGTGCAAACCGCTTTACGCCGTGTTTTATACTAATCAGTTTGTTTAGTTGAGCTTGTAGAAAATTTTATAGGCTATTCACCCCCCCTCTAGCCATCTAGGACCTTACAAGTGGTATCGGAGCCGTGGTCACCTTATTTGAAGGCTTAACAACCTTGGTGTGAAGTTATGGCTCATGTTGTGTTCAACCATGTTGGGGGAAAGCCTCCTTTCTTTGATGGAGTTAAGAATTTTGACTATTGGAAGAGATGCATGAGAATGTACTTGGGATCAATCAATGACCAAGTATGGGAAGTGACCGAAAAGGATTATGTCATCCTTGATCCTACCAACCTCACTCCCACCGAAAAGTCCAACAAGCAATGCAACACCATGGCATTGAACACATTGTACAATAGCATGAATGTCAAGGTATTTGAGGGCATCAAAGACCTAGAGAAGGCAAGTGAGGTTTGGGAGAAGTTGTGTGAGACCTATGAGGGCACAAAGGTGGTGAAAAGTGACAAATTGTATGTTCTCAAGAGTGAGTTTCAGAACTTCAAGATGAAGAAAGATGAGACCATACCGGAGACATTCCATAGGCTCCAAGTAATTGTCAATGATCTCAAGGCATTGGGTGTGAAGACATTGGATAGAGATTTTGGGCACAAATTCTTGATGTGCTTGCCCAAAAGATTTGCTATGTTGAGGAAGATTCTATTTAGAGGTGCATTGAACACCATGACACCTAGTGACTTGATTGGTGAAGTGCTAACCGATGAGCAAGTTGATGGGATGGAAGATGAAGTGGAGAAGGAAGATGACAAGGGCAAGAAGGTTGTGGCATTCAAAGCCGCCACCACCTCATCTAAGGCCAAGGGCAAGTCCAAGGCTCAAGAAGAAGATGATGAGGAAGTCAACCTTGATGAGATTGATCAAGAGTTTGCTATGTTTGTGAAGAAATTTAGCAAGGTCTTGAAGAGCAAGAAGTTTGGGCAAGGCTCAAGAAGAAGAAATGATTCATCCAAGGGCAATGAAGAGCCAAGAAAGTGCTTTGAGTGTGATAACCCCTATCATATTCTTGCCGATTGCCCAATCAAGAAAGAGAAGGATAAGATGAAGGCATACAAGGGTGGAAAGACAAACAAGAAAAGCAAGACCATGACTTTCAAGAAGACAAATGATGGTGCTTTTGTTTGTTCTTGGGATAGTGATGGCTCCTCCGATGAAGAGGAAGAGAAGCCCAAGGCCATGAGTGCAATTGGCCAACACAAGAAGTCATCCCTCTTCGGCTCATCACCTTCATGCTTCATGGCTAAGGCCACTAAGGTATCATTGCATGAGCATGATGAACTAAGTGATAATGAAGTAAAATATGATGATAGTGATGATGAAGATGATGAATGTGAACCCACTAAGGATGATCTTCTTGAGATGCTTAAGCAAACTCATATCATGTTTAAAACTAAGGACAAAGAATGCAAAGCTTTGCAAAAGAGTGTAAAAACTCTTGAGCAAAACTTTAGTGAGCTAGAGGCCACCCATGAGGGTCTAAAGGAAGACCATGGGGAATTGGAGCTAGCTCATACAAGGCTTCAAAAAGCCCATGCCTTGCTCTTAGAGAAGAATGATAGAGCTTGCTCAATCATCAAGAAGGATGTTGGTTCAACATGTGACATCATAGATGAACCATTCTTGGTTGATGTTGAAGAACCATCTATCCCTTCCACATCCACATCAACCCACTCAAGCTCTACTAGTAGTGATGGAGTAATTTTAGATTCATCACTAAAAGTTGAGAATGAGACTCTCAAAAGAGAGGTGGATGAGCTCACCCACTCCTTGAGGAAGGCATATGGTGGGGATGCCCGCTTGCTAAAGTGCTTGGGTAGCCAAAGGTTTTCCCTTAACAAGGAAGGCTTAGGCTATGTCCCCAAGAAAGGCAAGAAGGCCTTTGCTACTCCAAAGCCTAGCTTTGTGAAGAACAATGGTTCTTATTGCAATAGATGCAAGTAAGTGGGGCATCAAGAGCATAAATGTGCTAAAATGAACATGAACAAGAAATCAAGCAAAGTGCATTCCATCCATTTTGATTCTTGTTATTTGCTTACTAAGGGTGAGAAGGGTGTTAAGGCAAAGTTTGTTGGTACACCCATTGTTGTCCCAAAGAAGAAGGCAATTTGGGTACCAAAGGCTTTGGTTGCTAACCTCCAAGGACCCAAAGGCAAATGGGTACCTAAATCTTATTGATTTCTTTGTAGGTGAATTACAAGATTGGGGGGAATCATTGGATTCTTGATAGTGGGTGCACTCAACACATGACCGGTGATGCAAGGAAGTTCAACACCATTGATTCAAATCAAGAGAATGGCAAGCCTATTACTTTTGGTGATAGCAAAAGTGGCAAGATACAAGGCATAGGCAAGATAGCAATCACCAATGATTTGACCTTATCAAATGTGGCACTAGTGGACATATTGAAAGTATAATTTGCTTTCGGTGGCACAAATTTGTGATCTTGGTTACAAGTGCATCTTTGGTGAAGATAGTGTTGAGATAGTGAATACAAAAGATTCAAGCTTGATATTCAAGGGAATAAGATTTGACAACCTCTACCTTGTGGATTTTAGTGCTAGTGAGACTCAAATTAGTACATGCTTGATATCTCAATCTAGCATGGGTTGGCTATGGCATAGAAGACTTGGTCATGTTGGCATGAAGCAACTCAACAAGTTAGTGACACATGATCTAGTAAGAGGCTTGAAGGATGTTCACTTTGAAAAGGACAAGTTATGTAGTGCATGTCAAGCCGGCAAGCAAGTTTCCAATACACATCCGAAGAAGAGCTTCATGAGCACTTGCAAGGCATTTGACTTGATCCATATTGACTTGTTTGGTCCAACCGCATACACAAGCATTGGTGGCAACAAGTATGGATTTGTGATTGTGGATGACTATACAAGATTCACTTGGGTGTTCTTTCTCAATGACAAGAGTGATGTGTATTCATTGTTCAAGACATTTCTCAAGAGGGTGCACAATGAGTTTGATATCATAGTGAAGAAAGTGAGAAGTGACAATGGAAGTGAGTTCAAGAACACAAGAGTTGATGAGCTATGTGATGACTATGGGATTATGCATCAACTTTTGGCTAAGTACACACCACAATCCAATGGCCTAGTTGAGAGGAAGAATAGGACTCTCATTGAGATGGCAAGATCAATGCTTAGTGAGTACAATGTGAGTCAATCATTTTGGGCCGAAGCAATCAACACCGCATGCCACTACATCAATAGATTGTATTGCCATCCCATGATGAACAAGACACCTTATGGGCTATTAAATGGAAGAAAGCCAACCATTGCATATTTTAGAGTGTTTGGATGCAAATGCTACATATTGAAGAAGGGTGCAAGACTTGGCAAGTTTGACAAAAGGTGTGATGAGGGATTTCTACTTGGCTATTCCACCACAAGCAAAGCATATAGAGTGTGGAACAACTCAAGTGGTGTATTAGAAGAAGTCCATGATGTTGAATTTGATGAAACCAATGGGTCCCAAGATGAAGATGAGAATCTCAATGATGTTAGTAGAACTCAATTGGTGGATGCCATGAAGGGTATGGACATTGGTGATATAAGGCCAACTCAAGTTGATGATGACAAAGATGAAGTGCAAATAACTCAAGCTAGTGGTGCTCAAGTTCAAGATCAACAACAAGCTAGTACATCATCTCAAGCTACAACAAGTGATCAACCAAGCTCAAGCAATCAAGTCCCAATACTCTAAAGCTCAAGCATAGCTAGAGATCACCCAATTGATCAAATTGTTGGTGACATTGCAAGTGGAGTACAAACAAGAGGAAGGCTAGCGGCATTTTGTGAACACTTTGCTTTTGTGTCACAAGAAGAGCCCGAAAAGGTTGATGATGCTTTGAAGGATGAAGAATGGGTCATTGCAATGCAAGAGGAGTGTTGACGGTCGTTATGGCATATATTTCGACCGCCTAAGTGCATTAAAATATTAAACATTCCATGTTATATCATAGCAAAGTATTATTTATATAACGACTTCCACGAGTTTTGGTGTCTCTAGCTATTTTGCAGGATTTCTCAATTTATCATCAAAAGAAAGTATCTTCAATGGTAAAACGGAGTACACCATTGTGAAGATCTCGTCGCGTTGATCAAAATGGATATATTACTTGCTATATTTGGACTCGAAAATAAAAAGATATGACATAAATAAAATTGCCATGCAAAGTGGGTCCCATGTGCGGGGAATAGTACCATGCGAGCCAACGCGGTGGCGACACGTGGCCAGATGGGATTTTCCCGCTTCGTACCGCCGCGGACGCAAGCTGCTAGCGCGCCGCGTTGATTCGAACCGCGAACGGGGGATGCGACACATGGCGGCCGGGAACCCACACGCGCGGAGGCCGGCGGGAGAGCACTCCTCCGCCGACCGCTCGGCCACGTGGCGCTCGAATGGACGCAGAGTCGGTTGGCGGCGGCGCGGTTCACCCGCCCGAAACCGCCTGGACCGGCCGGTTCAGCTGGCCCGCGCGCTGATTACCTTCGAGTAATTGGCGGCGCCAAATATTTCTCGGTTTAGCTCGGTTCGAGGCCCTAATGACCGGTTCCCTTCCGGTTTTCGACGCAGCGGCTTACATGGAAACTTTGTTACCATCATACCCAGTCGGTTTGCATGCAGTAGAGGCGGCAGGAAAAGTTTCCTTGTATTAGCCTTGTCTCTCTCCCCTCTCTCCTATAAATAGAAGCCATCCTCTTCATTCTAAAGACACCACCAAGGAGCAACACCACCATACCTTCAAGATGTAGTATTGTAGTACTAGCCTAGTTGGGAGTTAGGGGGAGATGATCAAGTTCCGGAGGAGTCCTCGGAGGATCGGTATAATCTTGTATCGCTCTTTTGTAAGACTCTTGCACTTTCAATATATTTATCTTCTCTTATTACTGAATTATTATTTGTGGTTATCTAAGTTTACCTTAGTGATTTATTAGAGTATGGTTAAGTTTAGTAGTTATACCTTGGCATGGGATCTCCGTTCTACCGAAGGTTCTAGTTTTCACGTGAGACTAGTTTCGTAATCGCTAGCGTAGACATGGTGTCTAGGCTAGAGGTTACCTGAGATTGCGCCCAACCTTACGGATAGTTGTGGTAGCCCCGAGGGTGACAGCTCCGCCAGGCCTTTGTATTCCACCACGTGCTAGGTTGGTGTTTTTCGTAGAGCTTTTAGCAGCCTTCTCCCGATTACCGCTTCCCAGTCTTTTCGAGAATTGGAAAGGTACCGTGCTCCGAAGTGCCTTGGTGTGATTGTTATGCTTAACCCTCTGCTTAGTTAATCCCTTTGGTTTGCTCTAGAAAAGAACCATAGTAATGGAGAAGTAAATAGGAATCTTGAAACTCTCCTGTTATCCTCCCAGTTTAGCTTGTCTACTTTGCTATCTTTTGTTATGTTCTCCTGTGTGTGTCGTTTACCAAAACTCTTATCATATCCTACCCCACTTTAGTTTAGTCGGTTTACTAGTTAGTAGGTACATGATTGTTAGCTATCAACTTCTTTAACCATTGCTTCCCTGAGGATAAATACGATACCTAGGAATACTCTTGGGTGAAAGCTACAACGGTATCCGTGCGCTTGCGGTTATACCTATGTTTGCGTTAACAAACGCCAACAAGGAGCTCAACAACTTTGATAGAAACAAAGTTTGGGAATTGGTGGAGAGACCGAAGGACTACAATGTCATTGGAACCAAATGAGTTTTCAAGAATAAGCAAGATGAAGATGGCATTGTGGTGAGAAACAAAGCAAGACTAGTTGCACAAGGCTATACTCAAGTAGAGGGTCTTGACTTTGGTGAAACATATGCTCCGGTTGCAAGATTAGAGGCAATTAGAATCCTATTGGCCTATGCATGTGCACACAACATCAAGCTCTATCAAATGGATGTCAAGAGTGCTTTTCTCAATGGATTCATCAATGAGCTAGTGTATGTTGAGCAACCACCCGGCTTTGAAGATTACCATCATCCCAACCATGTGTACAAGTTGAACAAGGCATTGTATGGGTTGAAGAAAGCACCTAGAGCATGGTATGAGAGGTTGAGAGACTTCCTACTCAAGAAAGGCTTCAAGATGGGCAAAGTTGACACTACTCTCTTCACCAAGAAGAATGGAAAGGATTTGTTTGTCATGCAAATATATGTTGATGATATCATCTTTGGATCAACAAATCAAGAATATTGTGAAGAGTTTGCCAAGATGATGGCAAAAGACTTTGAGATGTCTATGCTTGGAGAGCTCACATATTTCCTTGGTCTTCAAATCAAGCAAATGAAGAATGGCACCTTCATTAGTCAAGGAAAATACATTAGAGACATGATCAAGAAGTTTGGCATGCAAGATACAAAGGGCATCAATACACCAATGGGTACTAATGGATCATTGGACAATGATGAAAGTGGCAATATGGTTGATCAAAGGTACTATAGGTCATTGATTGGAAGCTTACTCTATGTGACCGCTTCTAGACCCGATGTGATGTTTAGTGTTGGCAAGTGTGCAAGGTTTCAATCCTCACCTAGAGAGAGTCACCTCACCGCATCAAAGAGGATATTGAGGTACTTGAAGCACATTCAAAATGTTGGGCTATGGTATCCCAAGGGGTCAAACTTTGAGCTTATTGGATATTCGGACTCCGACTATGGGGAATGCAAGGTTGATAGAAGAAGCACAAGTGGCACTTGTCAATTCCTTGGAAGATCTCTAGTATCATGGTCATCAAAGAAGCAAACCGGTGTGACACTTTCAACCGCCGAGGCCGAATACATTAGTGCCGGTAGTTGTTGTGCACAATTGCTATGGATGAGATCAACATTGAAGGATTATGGTTTTGATTTCCATCATGTGCCATTGTATTGTGACAATGAGAGTGCTTGCAAGATGACACAAAACCCGGTTCAACATACAAGAACCAAGCACATTGACATTAGGCATCACTTCATAAGGGATCATCAACAAAAGGGTGACATTGCAATCCAACCTATTGGCACCGAAGATCAATTAGCCGACATCTTTACAAAGCCACTAGATGAGAAGAGGTTTTGCAAGCTAAGAAATGAGTTGAACATCCTTGACTTCTCCAACATGAGTTGAATGCACCCCACATCTATGACATGCCCCTCCATCAAGCAAAGCAAAGGTGAAATTGTTTGACATGACATTCATGATATCTAAGGACTTGTTAGAACATATAGACATATAACTTGTGCCTTAGGAAGCATTCATGGAAAATAAAAGGATTTCAATGTATGTATGCTATCACTATTGCTATTTATGCTTGTTTGAACTAGTGATGACATATGACATGTTTATGGGCTTGCAATCTCAACTGTTGAATTTGGCTATCTTTTCACACATATGCTTCAACATAGGCAAGATAACCCTTGTTATGAGGTGTGAAGAAGCTTGTCTTTGGTTCAAACCGAAATATATGTTTGACAAGTGATCCAAATTTGACCAAATTTGAGCACTATTCTCTCTTCCATAACACAACATGGTCATACCTTTTGTGAAAATTGTCGACAAAGGGGAGAGATTAGTGCATGAAAGGTTTTTGGAAAATTAAAAATTTCACATGTTTTTGAAAACCTCTCATGTGGCTCATGAGTTTACAAGTGGTTCACACAAGTAGGGGGAGCAAGCTCATAGACAATTTGTTGCATTTGATTGTGCACTAACATATGACTTGCTCATTGCACATGTATTTAAATTCAATATACATGATTGAGTGGTGTATGCTAGTTTTCACAAGTTGCTTTTCAAGTGGTTGAATAACTAGCATGCATAGGAGCTAGCTAGATTTTCTAAATTCCGCTCTTAATTCAAGTACCTTGCCTAATGTGATCTCACGTGGTACTTTGAGTTTTGATGAAAATCTAGTTACTTTGATGCTTGTATGGTGAAAATGGTGCAACTCCGATTGGTATCACGCTTCAAAGGTCCATTTCTTTCACCTTAAGCATCATTTTGGTAACATAGCTCACCCTAAATTTTAATATTCATACATGTATGCAATGCTTCGTTCCAAACTCGTGGCATACATGTAGGGGGAGCTCATGCTACCAAAACCGAACTATGATGAATGTCCAATCCTATGATTGTAAGCAAAAGGCTTGGACAACCATGATATGTTCAAAAATATTAATCATAAAACCTTTTATGCGGGTTGTCACCAATTACCAAAAAGGGGGAGATTGAAGATCTCTAGTTTGGTTTTGGCTAATTAGTGACACCTAAGGACTAATCTCTCGATGCTAAGTGTTTAATTAGATTAGAGACTGGTCGTGCCGGAGTTGGTGCATTGTGATCATGAAGGATGGATCGAGGTGATCCAAAAGATGATCAAGCATGCAACTCGGTGGAGTTTCAGAGATCAATTGACCCCAAGGCAAAGGTATAACCATAGGGCTTTTGATTTCACACCCAAGACACCATAGAAGGTGTGGGTGATTATAGGATCGATAAGCCGTACTATAAAGAGGGGAAAACTTTCGTACATATCGGTCCTCATGTGCCTTTAGGTTCAAAATTCATATGCATGCATTCTAACCTAAAGAGCTAACTCCGCACTTGTCAAAAATGTTTTCAAAAATGCTAACACATGGTGTCGAGGTGTTCTTCGACGTGTCGGCAACAAGAATCAAGTGGCGGAAGTCGGTTTGGAGCAAAGGCAAAGGAACGACGACGAAACGATGAAAATTCGCGGCTCGGGCGTGGCCGGGGCGGGTGACCGGAAGCCGCGAAGCTTCCGACCGGACGCACCGGTCGGCGAGTCCGGCCAAAATTCGATAAGGGTGTAAACCGGGGTTTCGCCGAGGGCCGACCGGACACATCGACCGGATGCTTCGGTGCTGGACCGGAAGCATGACCGGGACGCCCGGAGGACCGGACCGGGTCCGGCCGGGGTCCATCCACTGTTCTCGGGTTGTCGGTTGTGGCCGGACCCACCGACCGGACTCACTAGTGAGTCCGGTCGGTCTTGTCCCGTCAAGCTGCGAAAACCGTGGGTTTCCTCCCAACGGCCACATTTCATGGTGAGGGGTATTTATACCCCCTTGGCTGCCTCTTGCTCTCTCCCTTGGTCATTTGAATCATTCCTAACACCTTTGAGCAAGCAATCAAGCCTCCCTCCTCTCTCATTCTTGATTTGAGCTTCATTCTTGAGAGAAGAGTTGATCCAAGTGCATTGCATCGAGTTCTTGCATCTAGAGGCACTTGGGGATCGTTGTGAGCCGGTGGGTTTCCCGTTTCTCTTGGAGACACCGCTCCTAGCCGGCTTGGTGGATTGGTGGAGTTGTTGGCAAGAAGAGATGATTGTTTCTTGGCCACCTCCGGTTGATTTGTGAGAGGATTACGCACTCCTCGTCGGGAAGACAAAGTGCAAGGAATACATTGCTCGTGTCTTGGGTACCTCACTTGTGAGTGGTGTGTTGAGGCTAGCAAGGGCACCGCCTAGCTCAAACACCATCCTTGTGTTGGTTGGCACAACCGGAGAGTAACTTGTCGGTGTACAAGTGAACTCCGGGTCAACACATCGACGTGTCTCTTGTCTTGGTGATTGGTTCATCGTCTCATTGTGTTGATTGGTTCATCCTCTTCCCGGTGATTGGTTGACATCCTCTACACGTCGGTATAACAAGCTTCTCACTCTTGCTTTACATTCCTAGTTTGCTTTGAGTAGAGAGCTAGCACTTGCTTGTGTAGGTTGTTCTTGCTAGCATAAGGATTATATTAGGATTGCTCACTAGTTAGAGTAGTGACATAGCTCTTGTGTGGCATAGAGATCATAGAATATATTTAGAATCGTCACTAGAGGCTTGCAAGACAATAGAGCTAGTGCAAACCGCTTTACGCCGTGTTTTATACTAATCGGTTTGTTTAGTTGAGCTTGTAGAAAATTTTATAGGCTATTCACCCCCCTCTAGCCATCTAGGACCTTACAAATGGCGCATCAAGAGGCCTCCGTTGGACATGTCCAAACCATCTCAACCGATGTTGAATCAGTTTCTCATCGATTGGTACCACCCCGACCCTATCCCAAATCTCTTCATTCCGAACTCTATCCCTTCTTGTATGCCCGCAAAACCAACGCAACATACACATCTCAGACACACTCAGCTGTTGGACATGTCGCCTTTTTGTAGGCCAACATTCAGCACCGTATAACATCACCGGGCGAATTGCCGTCCTATAAAACTTACCTTTTAGCTTCTATGGCACCCTCTTGTCACAGAGGACACCCGAAGCTTGATGCCACTTTAACCAACCAGCTAAAATTCTATGTCTAACATCTTCATCAATGTCGCCATCCTTCTGTAGCATTGATCCTAAATATCGAAAAGTATCCTTCTTGGCCACCACTTGTCCATCGAGGCTAACATCTTCATCCTCATTCCTAGACAGGCTGAAGTCGCACATCATGTACTCGGTCTTGGTCCTATTTAGTCTGAACCCTTTCGACTCAAGCGTCGCCTCCACAGCTCCAACTTTCCATTAACCCCTGCTCTACTCCCATCCACTAGCACAACACCATCAGCAAAGAGCATACACCAACGGATGTCACCTTGTATATCCCTTGTGGCCCCATCCATCACCAAGGCAAATAAATAAGGGCTCAAAGCTGACCCCTGATGTAGTCCTATTTTAATTGGAAAGTCACTAGTATCGCCATCACAGGTTCGCACACACGTCGTCGCATCCTTGTACATATCCTTGATGAGGGTAATGTACTTAGTTGGGACTTTATGTTTTTCCAAGGCCCACCAGATGATGTTTCTTGGTACTTTGTCATATGCCTTCTCGAGGTCAATAAAGACCATGAGCAAGTCCTTCTTCTGCTCCCTAAATCTCTCCATCAACTGTCGTACAAGAAAATTGCCTCCATGGTCGACTCCCAGGCATGAACTCAAACTGGTTTTGGGTCACACTTGTCACTCTTCTTAGGCGATGCTTGATAACCCTCTCCCAAAGCTTCATTGTATGGCTCATCAACTTAATCCCACGATAGTTAGTACAACTTTGAACATCCCCCTTATTCTTGAAGATGGGTACTAATATACTGCTCCTCCATTCTTCAAGCATCTTGTTTGACCAAAAAATGAGGTTAAAAAGCTTAGTTAGCCATACTACCGCTCTCGCACCCAGGCATCTCCACACCTCAATGGGGATGCCATCAGGGCCCATCGCTTTACCTCCCTTCATCCCCTTTAAAGCCTCCCTGATCTCTACCTCTTGAATTCTCCTCACAAAGCCTCTGCTGGTGTCATCAAATGAGTCATCCAACTCAAGGGTAGGGCCCTCATCCTCCCCATTAAACAACCTATCAAAGTACTCTCACCATCTATCCTTGATGTCCTCATCCTTCACTAGAAGTCGATCTGTCCCATCCTTGATGCATTTGATTTGGTTTATGTCCCTTGTCTTCCTCTCGCAGATCCTAGCGATCCTATAAATGTCCTTTTCCCCTTCCTTCGAGCCTAGCCGTTGATAAAGGTCATCAAAAGCCTTCCCCTTTGCTACACTCACAGCTTGCTTTGTAGCCCTCTTCGCTATCCTATAGCCCTCGATGTTGGCTGCACTCTTGTCGAGATGGAGCCGCTTGAAGCACTCCTTCTTCTCCTTAATAGCCCTTTGTACCTCGTCGTTCCACCACCAAGTGTCCTTCGCTTCCTTCTTGCCTCCCCTACTCACACCCAGCACTTCTAAGGCCACCATCCGTAGACATGTTGCCATCTTCAGCCACATATCTTCTGCATCTTCTCCTTCTTCCCAAGGCCCCTCGCCTAACATCCTCTCCTTAAACGATTGTGCCGCTTCCCCTCTAAGCTTCCACCACTTCATTCTCGTAATCTTGGAATGTTTGTCCCGGTGGGCACGCGCCCGAAAATGAAAGTCCGCCACTACAAGCTTGTGTTGAGGGATAGCACACTCCCCAGGTATCACCTTACAATCTAGGCAAGCACTCCTATCCTCCCTTCTTGCAAGGATAAAGTCGATCTAGCTCGAGTGTTGTCCACTATGGAAGGTCACTAAATGGGATTCCCTCTTTCTAAAGAGGGTATTCGCTAACAACAAGTCATAGGCCAACGCAAAATTCAAAACATCCTCCCCCTCTTCGTTCCTACTACCGTACCCGAAACCCCCGTGCACTCGCTCAAACCCTACATTTGTTGCACCCAGATGGTCATTGAGGTCTCCTCCTATGAAGAGTTTCTCACTGATAGGCACGGTACTAACCATGCTATCCATGTCCTCCCAAAACTGACTCTTGACGCTCTCACTAAGACCTACCTGAGGGGCATAGGCACTGATGACATTCAAGACCGAGTCTCCAAAGACCAATCGGACTAGGATAATCCGATCACCTTGCCTCCTAACGTCCACGACTCCATCCTTAAGGCTCCTATCTATCAAGGTGCCTACACCATTCCTACCTAATGTTGTCCCCATGTACCAAAGCTTGAAGCCAGTAGGCCCAGTACCCTCCACCTCTTTTGCCTTCTGGCCCTTCCATTTGGTCTCCTGAACGCATAGAATATTTACACGCCTCCTAGTTGTCGCATCACTAGCTCTCTTAACTTACCTGTTAGGGACCCTACGTTCCAACTACCTAGACGGATCCTAGTTGGCTCGGCTAGCTTCCTTACCCTTCGCACCCGTCGAGGAAAGTGCGAAGACCCTTGCTCATTTTTCACTACACCCGGGCACAGATGTAGCGCGCCACTAAGGTTGCGACGACCCGACCCTTGCTCACTTATCATCGTACCCAGATCACGGTACGACACGTCACTAAGGGGATGACGTCCTGGCCCTTGCCCATTTAACACCACACTTGGGTTCCGATGTGGGGCGTCGTTAAGAGGGTTACGCCCCAATGAATTTCTTATGGGTTTCATATCCATTTGAGTGGTTGTTTTTTACGTTGGTTCGCCAAACCTAATGCAACCCTCCTCCTTTACCCGAGCTTGGGACCGGCTATGTTGAGACGACTCAAGAAAGTCTTCTAGTCAACATAGGCTGGAGTTAAAATTATAGTACCATTGATAGATATACAAATTGCATATAGAAAGTATCTCAATTGGGCAATATATAAGAAAAAGGAAAAAGTCCAATTTACTACCCCTAAGTATAGACTATGTCCAAATAACCCCCTAAAGTATTAAAAGGTCCACTTAACCCCTTGATTTCGCTAAACCGGTTCAAAACACACCTTTTAACACATTTGAAACCGGATTCACTAATTTGGCAGGTTTGGAGGCCGGTTTTGCTTAGTAGACATGACACATCAACAGGCCTACTTGGCATAACGTACTTGTCTACAACAATCCTCGGCGTCTGGCCAACCAGGATCCGGCACGACCGTTGCACACCGACGTGCTCCGGTAGCCCGTGGCCATGAGCTGTCTGCCTGCCGTGCAGGCCCTCGCATGGCACCTGGCGGTGTCCGGCCGGCCGCCGCTGGGCACACAGGATCCTCCTAGTCCTCCATGCGGCAGGCGGCATTACCTTCTGATAGCATAATTTTTTGATTTGATTAATGATTTTGATAGCATAATTCAATCAAGAAAGTTATTAGCTTCAAAAATATTACAGTGAAACAACTCGGGTGTATCAATGATTTGTGACAACTAGTTTGGATTGCCTGATGCATGCATGTTACTTTTGTTGTGTCGAAGCCATTTAAGGATGGATACAACATATGAAACAAATAGCAAGAAATTCGGAACCTGTGTATTAAGGTCCAAGGATACACAGTTTATTGTCTCGTTTTTTAGCATGGGACCTGTTGCTTCTTTACAGATAATTGGAATGCTACAACCTGATGGTGTGGGTGCCACATAATCTGGTTGCAAGGCCAGAGAGAGGATCTTCATTTGGCTGGATAGAAGCTGATTCTCCTTATGGGTGAGCAGAATGTTCGAGCTACATGGTAGAATTTTTCTTTTTCTTTGCAGCAACTGATTTGTTCTTCTTGGCAGTTCAAGCTACTCTGAGAATGCGTTACAGCTGCCTCATCTTGAGTGCCGCCTTGAGTTGACGCATTCTTTCTTGAATGTGCAGGAACATGAAGTTAAATGTGCATGAACTGAGAAGGCATGACAGTTTTGGCTGTGCAAAAACATGAACTGAGAAGGCATAACCGACGAAGTTTGAGATCGATAGTGAAAGACATGGCGATCTATTAGATTAGAAAGAAGCAGAGGGGTGTTGTGGACCAGAGTTGTGTTATGCCAGGTACGTGTGCTGATGTGTCATGTCTACTTAGTAAAACCAGCCTCCAAACCTACCAAATTATCAAATCTGGTTTTAAATGTGTTAAAGGTGTGCTTTGAACTGGTTTAGTGAAATTAGGGGGTTAAATAAACCTTTTGTTACTTTAGGGGGTTATTCGGACCTAGGTTATACTTGGAGGTAGTAAATTGGACTTTTTCCTAAGAAAAAATATGATCTTTCTAAGGCGACAAGCAACGACACGCAATTAATATACTACTAAAAAGTGTTTAATTTCTTTAACATCTTAATTACCACAATTTTAAAACTAGAAAATTGTAGATCTCGTCACAAACTATATTTTTTTTAATAAAAATCATCTTCATTTAAGATTGTATGAAAAAGGTATATTTTTTGGAATATTCTAGATATCTTAGCTACAAGATCTCCATTTTTTTTATTCTATGCAGAAAAATAAAAAAACAGAAATATAATTGACTGAGCGCGCCACATCAACGTTTGGGGACTTGGATGACACCTGAAGCCAAGTTCAGAACTTAGAAATGACAGTTTAAAAGTTTGGGACCTACATGGTACCTGAAACCAAGTTCGGAGACCTAGAAGTGGCATTTTGAAAGTATAGAGACCTAGATGACACCCTGTGCTAAGTTGAGAGACTGGACATGAATTTTCCTGACGCTTTATATGATAAATTAAATCTATATTTCGAAGCCCATGTCATTGCTACATCGTCGGATAATATTTTGTTGAGGGAGTACCCGTGCCCCGTGGGTTTACTATGAAATGCATGCACGAAAGCGTCCAAGAAGGGATAACCACAGGAATAATTTGGCTGTGGTCCATCAAACAAGAAACGGCACGCATAAAGATTGCTCACCCACCTGACCTCGGCTGTCGTCTCGTCGGCCCTCCAAGCAGTTCCATAGCCCGTGAACCCCAAGCGAGAAGACGCCATGTATGTATATGCAGTGGTCATACGAGAGAAACGATAGGTACACCCATACATTATTTACGCAAGCCTGGATAGGAACTAGTATGCAGAGATGGATCGCACTATCTTCCTTATACCATATGCTGATGCCATGCCCAAAAAGGCAAGCGAAAATATATAAAGCACATGTACATGCATTGAGGTGCGAAAGGCGAACGAAGGCAGTAGTAGCCAAGATAAGATCAGCAAATGATTCAAAAAAAAGTTGTTAGTAGTTACCCAAACTTTTATTTTTTGAGCTGGGACCATACACCAAGATGTAGATGTTGCTGCAAGAGGATATTTTCTTTGTTAGTGTTTCTGCCATTGCACGATATATACAGCTAGCTAGGTGGCTAGAGTGTTTTGGTATCAACCTTGGCAAATTGGCAACCCTGTGCGGAAATGGAGTAGGACCATCCGTAACATACTACTCCGTATACTAAAGTATGAAACTATGAACATAATGATATGATATTCATATATGGGGCATGTCTGTGGGTCCTGCACTCCTCTCTGGACCAACAAGATGTGCATAAAGTTGCATGCAGGCCAAAATAAAATGGCTCTCTTCACAAATGACGAGGCACATTCCGGCCGGCCTCTCTTCACTCTCCTCAGTCCTCACTCTCATCGCTCGCCGAAAGCTGGTGAAAGCTAGTAAAGCACTCCCTCGCTCGTGCCATCCCTTGTTCCACTGGACTCATCTGCTTGGCCCTCCTCGCCCCGTCCTTGGATTCTTGCACTTGGAGCTTCCCTTCTTCTACCTCCCATCGCCGCCACCAGCCCAAACCCAGTCCATGAGATTTGCATCGCTCCCGCCTCCCGGGACCGGCACCAAGCTTTTCTAGGGATCGCCATTCCCCACACGTACGCCGGCCGGGGCAAAAAGCTCTTCTTGGAGCCCTCTGTTTGTCCTCTCCCTCCCTCTTTCAACAGATTTGCTGCGCTGCGGCAAACAACAAGACAGCATGGCCGCCGCCGGCACGTCGTCGCGTGGTCCAGCGGTGGCCGTCGTCCTCTGTGCACTCGCCGTGCTCCACGCATCAATGGCGGTGCCGTGCGACGCCGCCGACGTGCGTCGGCGTGGCCCCGGCCAAGCAGCGGCCGGAGGTGGTATCCATCACCGACTTCGGCGGCGTGGGCGACGGGCGGACGCTCAACACGTGGGCGTTCCGCAAGGCCGTGTACCGCATCCAGCACCAGCGCCGGCGCGGCGGCACGACGCTGCACGTCCCCGCGGGCACCTGGCTCACCGGCACCTTCAACCTCACCAGCCACATGACGCTCTTCCTCGCCAGAGGCGCCGTGCTCAAGGCCACGCAGGACACCAGGAGGTGGCCGCTCATGGAGCCCCTGCCGTCGTATGGCCGGGGCAGGGGAGCTGCCGGGGCCGAGGTACGCCAGCTTCATCCACGGCAACGGCCTCCGCGACGTCGTCATTACAGGTAAGCCTTACTGTGTGCCCGTGAGTGTCTGGGAGGGAGGACAGACACGACACAAGGTCTCCTCGTCGGAGAAGACCGAATCCTGCACAAACAATTTTGCCATGCTTGTACTGTGTGCTACTGCCTGACATACTCTGCACCAACAAAACTAAAACTTATCGACAGTAGTGGGCACTTTTGTAAGTAAACTGGGCAGATTAGGTAGCACAAGTTCAGATGGTATGGTACATCTGAATAAATTATTTACAACTGGATCACAGTCACTACACTTTTGTCAGTGCTTTGTTAAACTAAGCTTCAAGACCATAAGCTTCAAGACCATACTCCATACTAGTACGTGAAGACAGCAGAGCCTAAATTGTACCCATGCTGTCTTGCTGAATTGTTAAAGATACATATAGATACCATTGCTGAATGGACCTGCCCCTTTTTTTTCCTGAATATTTTTAGGCGACAAGGGAGTCATCGACGGCCAAGGTGAGGTGTGGTGGAACATGTGGAGGCGAAGGACTCTTGAGCACACAAGGCCAAACCTTGTGGAGTTGATGCACTCTACCGGCATTCAAATCTCCAACATCATTCTCAAGAACTCACCGTTCTGGAACATCCATCCTGTTTACTGCGAGTAAGGCACTACTATACTATACGTACCTGAAATATACATGAGTTGAGTTATTCCTGTCACTGTGGTTCTTGAATTCAGCCACGAAAATTCCACGAGCAAACAAAATTGGGACTTTGAATTTAAAAAATTCATGACCCAAACCACATATATGCATTGCTACAAAAACTGAACGATGTTGGGTTTCAATCCACACTACCTTGTGCTAAAATAGACAAGAAACACTGATGCTACGCATGCATTTCTTCTTTCAGCAACGTGGTCGTAACCAACATGATGATCTTGGCGCCACATGACTCCCCAAACACAGACGGAATCGATCCAGGCAATCTACACATGCTCAGAGAAACTTGTTGCCTAAACCTGCATGACAATTCAGACACCAACAACATTATTCATATACGCAGACTCTAGCTCCAACGTGTGCATCGAGGACTCGTACATATCCACCGGCGATGACCTCGTCGCCATCAAGAGTGGATGGGACGAGTATGGGATCGCTTACGGCCGCCCGAGCTCGGGCATCACGATCCGACGCGTGCGGGGCTCGTCCCCGTTCAGCGGCATCGCCATCGGCAGCGAGGCCTCTGGTGGGGTGCGCGACGTCCTGGTGGAGGACTGCAACATCTTCGACAGCGGCTACGGGATCCACATCAAGACCAACGTCGGCCGCGGCGGGTACATCCGGAACGTCACCATCGACAACGTACGCATGAGCGGCGTGAGGAACGGGGTTCGCATCGCCGGCGACGTCGGCGACCACCCCGACGCGCACTTCAGCCAGCTCGCCGTGCCGCTGGTGGATGCCGTGCGCATCAGCAACGTGTGGGGCGTCAACGTCCAGCACCCGGGGTCACTGGAGGGCATCAGGAGCTCGCCGTTCACAAGGATCTGCCTCTCCAACGTCAAGCTCTTCGGGTGGCGGAACAACGACGCGGCATGGAGGTGTAGGGACGTGCGCGGCGCCGCGCTCGGGGTGCAGCCGTCGCCCTGCGCCCAGCTCGCCACCAGCTTCGCATCCGCTGGCTCGTCTTGCAGCTGATCAGTGACGCTTAGCTAAACACTGATGGGCTAATTTGTTTTACTTGTCTATGAGACATTGAGAATGAGACTGATGTCTGCCTCTGTCTCACTGTCTTAGTTATTTTAGGTTTTCTCTCCCAATCGTTCAGTAGCTTTCTCTCCCAATCTTAATTATTCAGTCCAATCGTTCAGAGAAGCTAGCTTATTGTTAAAGTTTTGTAGTATTCCGTGTGGTGTGGTGTGTGCTTAATCCAAGACTCCAAGTTCAAAAATCTGTGGTACACTGATGGCAATATTGGTATGAATGATTAAGTACACTATTGGTGCCGTGAGCTTGGGATCAAATGTGGGTAATTAAGAGTACGCCTTGCATCTTTGTTTAATTCTGTTCATGAGGATTATATTCAAGTCCCTTGATGGCAAATAAGGGTTAATATATATATTCAGGAGGCCGGGGTGGGAGCGTTTGGCACGTGAATCCTTTCCAATTCTTAAGAGTATTGGTAGAATCAGAGCCAAGCAGAGCACATGAATGAAAAAGTGTTTGAAGAAGACTCTAACGTATACTCACCTATTAAAATATTCTTTTCTTTATCTAAAAAAACCTATTAAAAAGTGTAGTATGAAGAAAACAGGAGGGGAACTCCTCTATTGCACTTGATCGATTGTTAACAATATAGCTTGAGAAGTGTTGTTTCGTAATAGTTTTCAATCTTAGTGTAGATTGGTGAAAATTTAGTATTTTTTTTTTCTGGTTAGTTTCGTGATACATATCTGTCGAAACTATATTCGTCACTTGCCTATTTTTTTATAAAAAACAAAAGGGTCATGTAAATGCAATTAATTCCCTATAGCCGGCATCTCGACGGCAGAGTGAACACGCCACACGGCGACGACGCCGTAGGTCTCTCATCAGGTCTGCCGTGCGGTGGCCATTAAATAAACTCTTAAATAATGCACCCTTATCCCATTGATTATTCATTCAGATAGAGCCATGAACAAGAGCCAATAAACCGTGATCGCTAGTCCATTGTTTATTAATTAAATTTGCTCTTACAAAGTTGACCAAACTGCAGCATTACTGACTCTCTAAATCCTAATCCTACTGACAAAGCCTCAAGGCGAAGACTATAAATTTCACAGAAATGTTCAGTCATGGTAATATTCCATTCCATACGAGGAATCAGCTTCGTATAATAATAATCTAGCAGTACACGTTCACAACGATCACCATGTCCATGCTCAACATGTACCCGAGGCTCCAGCTCCAGGCGGCGAGCTCCGTCGACGACGCCGCTGACGACAACGACGACGACGACGGCCGCCGCGGCGCCGCCTCCTTCAGCTACAGCATCGCCGTCGTCTGCGTGACCATCTTCGTCTTCTGCGTGCTCGTCTCGTCGTCCTTCAGCGTCTGGAAGGCGTGCGCCTCCGCCGCCCTGGTCGCGCTGCTGCTCATCGTCGGTGGCTGCTTCGCGCCCAAGAGGTGGTTCGGCCGGAGCCAGCATCAGTCCGGCGCGAGCGCGGAGCTGGTTGTCACCGTCACGGCCGTCGCCCCTCAAGTGAATGTGCCGCCGGCGTTCGCTTTCGAGTGCCGCCCGGCGCTCGAGGCGGGTGGCGGGGAGCCGGCGGCGGCGGCGAGCGCCGTGAGCTGCGTGGTGTGCTGCTCTGTGTGCCTGGAGGACGTGCGCGGCGGCGAGATGGTGCGGCAGCTGCCGGCCTGCATGCATATTTTCCACGTGGGCTGCATTGACATGTGGCTGCACTCGCACCGGACGTGCCCGATGTGCCGGGGTGAGATCTCGCCGGTGGCTGCTGTGACACCTAAAGCTGCGGCGCAGCAGGCACCGGAGGCTTCGAATGAGGATCATGACTTGCCGCCTGTGTAACTAGTAGTGGCAGTGTACAGATGCCATGTTAATTTGAGTGTGCATGTAGTACATACTGGTACTTGCAGCTCTTGATGAAAACGGTAGGCGTGACAAATTTTGTGTAGAAAGGATCACAAAGATAGCACACGCTATATTTGTGTCTCTTCTGCTTCTTCCATGATCCTTTTTGCTAAATATGTTTTAGAGACATATTTGCAACGTTTTCTCTAGTAAATGACCCTTTTTTTTTTTTTTTCTCAATCACGCAAGAGATCCGCGCATATTTGTATTAAAAGAAAAAGTTTGATTACATGAGAGACGCACTACAAGATTTTCACGTGCTACAAGATTTTCATTTTTCAAGCCACCCGTGCGCATCAAACCCGGATTACTCTTATATAACCTATTACTCACTGAAGTAGGCTCCCGAGGTGCTTTGCACCGGCCGGCACCCATTTTCCTCCGCTTGATGTTTTATTATCACCTTCAGCACGGGTACTTCGGTGATAGCTCCACGAAAATATCGAGCATTCCTTTCCTTCCAAACTTCCCAAGCAATGAGCGTGAAGAGTGAATCCGCTCTTTTTTCTAAAGTCACCCATCCACAGCGAACACCAGGCTTGCCACCAATCCAGGAGTGACCTTGAGGGAAGCTGCATTGTGTGCGCGCCTAGAGCGTACCGCTGCTTCAAACTACAATTATGCCAAAAGTTTAATGTTACCCATCAATATCTCTGAAGAAAGGTTGGATCTGCTGGCTAGGACTTTTGGCTGCTCCAAGGGTACTCTTCCATTCACCTATCTAGGTCTCCCCCTGGGAATAACTAAACCCAAAATTATTGACTTCATGCCTCTGGTTAACAAATGTGAAAGCAGATTGAGAGGAATTTCTTCTATGTTGAGTCAGGCTGGTAGGCTTCAAATCACCAATGCTGTGTTCTCATCTCTTCCAACATTTTATATGTGTGCTCTTGAATTGCCCAAAGATGTCATCAAGCAAATTAATAAATATAGAAAAAAATTGTCTATGGAGAGGTTCAAATGTAAATGGTAGAGGTAGACCCAAAGTTGCCTGGGAGATGGTTTGTAGGTCCAAGCAAGGAGGTTTGGGGATCATTGACCTAAAGTATCAAAATCATGCTCTTCTAATGAAGAATTTAGATAATTTCTTTAATAGAAAGGATATCCCATGGGTGAATATTGTATATGGAAAACATTATGCTAATGGAAGACTGCCAGTTGGACCTATGAAAGGCTCCTTTTGGTGGAGGGATGTCTTGAAGTTGGTTGATCCTTTTAAGCAAAGGGCTACTGTCCAGGTTGAGAATGGAAACTCTTGTCTCTTCTGGAAGGATTCTTGTCATGGTCAGCCTCTTGAGATTGAGCTCCCTCATGTGTTTTCTTTTGCAAAACATCAGACATTTCGGTTAGGAATGCCTTAGAGAAGTTGCATCTATCAATCTCTTCCCCTTACTGCTCTCTCAAGCTGCTTATGAAGCTCATGAACATTCAACTCTCGGTTGAGGACCTCCAAATTTCTGATGATGGCAAAGATATTTGACCTTTTTTGGGTCTGGTGCAAAATTCTCTTTAGGAAAGGCTTACATAAACTTAATGGGTCATGAAGTAATTGATATATCTTTCAGATGGTTGTGGAGATCTCCCTGCCAGCCCAAGCACAAAGTTTTCTTTTGGCTCCTGCTCAAAGATAGGCTCAGCACCCGAAATCTATTTGATGAATGTTGAAGAAACTGTGAACCCTTTTGCTCAGCAATATTGGGGGATCATTAATTTGGAGGTTATTCATAATGGAGATGCTTTTGAAAATGTTCAGGCTATCAAAGATCAATTGCATAATAGATTTTTCATGACTACTGTCATTATTGTGACCTCCAGGAATGAAATGATTTTCAATAATAACCAATTTGGGATTCCATAATGCATGGACTTCTTTTTAAGGAGATGAAGCTTATTTCTTTTTGGGTGAAAGATAGTCTGAAAGTCCAATTTGATCAATGGATCCAACAACTATGTTTCCCTTATTTCCTTTTCTTCTTTCTTTCATCCCAGAAGTTTAGCCTATAACTTATCCATGTTGTAACCTTACCTTTTTGTTTCTTTTTTCTTTTTTGTTATAGTTTGTTGAACCTTTGTTTTGTCTTTAATAATAATTTCTTGTAGGGGCCACGGCCCCTCCAGTTTCTAAAAAAAAGTGTACAACGGGCACTTTTTCTTTTCCTTGAAAATTTCCTTTTCCTTGAAAATTTATTGCCTTTCTTTGGGTAAAATGCCTTGCTACAGTGTGTATTTAAACTTTTGTAGAAGGCTTTTTTCTAAAACTGTTTTTAAAAATAATTTCTGAAATTGTCTTTTTGTTATTTTCTTATGCACATATCTCATTAAGGGTATAGAATGAAAATAATCATTATAAGAAGTTCAGTAAGCCTATAGACTGACAAACAAAGTTTAAACGAATCTGTTTCTAATTAAAAGAATCCATAAAGAAACTCCCCTAACAAATGCTAGTTTATGAATGACCCAATATCGTCTTTTGTCTAGAAAGGTTGGGTGCTGTTCGAATGGGTTATTGAATTTTAACCTGGGATTTTAAATCTGTTTCTTATGTATTGCTGGAAATATAGAGCTCAAGGTCATTGAATTTTAACTTGGGAATTTGAGTTAGTGATTATCCTTAGTCTTTGACTTTGAAGCCACCATATGGCCTTGTGTTGAATACCCCTTGCTACCCCCCATTGGGGTGCCCTAAGGGAAAACTAATCTTTTTTTATTAAACTTACATTGTCAACTCTTCTAAATGGAAAAAAAAAAAATTGTAAATCTTCATTTGTTTTAAAAAGGTAGGGGCAAAATCACAAAGTTAAATAAATGAGGACAAAAGAAAAATTAGACTTCAAAACGAGGATAAGAACACAAGAGCCCCAAATATGTATGCCTCCTAAAGCTGGAGCAAGCAAGGATATTTTTTTTGAAAACTTATAATTATGTGTTTCAAATAGGGTTTTCAAGATTCCACCTAGTGAGGAATTTGCACCAGATTGGTAAATAAAATCGTATTGAAAACACTATTAAAACACATGCTTGTAAGTTCATCTAATAGTTTTTTTTAAAAAACCTATTGCACCAAATTTGTTTTATAATGCATACTAATAGTTCATCTATATAGATGTACATTGTATAAAAATTAATTTAGACACAAATTCAATCTATATGAAAGCAACAAAATTCATGTGCATGTCCACTAGAGGATAAAAATCCTATGAATTTGTATTGTATATATGGACCTAAAATTTATTATTTCCTATGAGCTTCTAGAAAATATTTTTCCTTTTCAAATTTTGATACAATGTTAATCTATAGATGTGTATATTGTAACGAAGTTGAGATGCAAAATCATTTTCAAAAAAAAAAAGAATCACAAAAATAATTTAGGTGCATATGTACCCGAATATTTACCCTACTAACACACTATGTAGCACACCACAGCTGCACAGGATACTACATACTAGTGCTACTCTGATGTCATTATGTGAACATATAGGAGTACATTCAATAGCTTTAGTCATTATATAGTAGTGTTATTTTTTGTTTTATTCCTAACAAAATCAGCGGGCCTGTTGCCGTCAGTTTACACTAGACCACACCACACGGCAATGCGTGTTGTTAGCGTGTAGTCATCGGCGACGAACATTCCCCGTCGCTGTCTACCGTGGCGCCGTTAACAATCATTTACCAGTCAAAAACCAGCCGGCGGCGGGCGCCTGCAACCAACCCAACCGTACCAGAATTGACGCATCCTCGTCCTCCGTCTCCCCGTCAAACAACCACCGTATTTCTCTGCCGCGCAGCCGGCGCTCTCCACAGTAGAATCTCGCGCAGCTCCCCAGCGATACCATACCTATAAATTTCTTCCCGGCGCGAGCTTCACGGCACGGCAAACGACTTGTGTGCAGCAGCGCAGTCGGCACTCGGCAACCCTGCGGCAAGCTACCAGCGTCCATACGAAGTGAGAACAGAGGAGCGCGCATAGGAGGACACGCGGCAACCCTGCGGCAAGCTACCTCAACAAGCCGATCGAGTTTGCTGATCACCATGCCGACCCTGCTCTCGGCGAGGTCCCGCGGCAACATCAACCGCGGCGGCGAGGCCGACGCCAGCGGCTGGGCAAGTGGAAACCGCCGCGCGTGCTATGGCATCGCGGCGTGCGCGGTGGCGCTGCTCCTGTTCTGCGCACTGGCCGTCTCCGTCAACCTCTGGATGGCGTTCACGTTCGGCGGGCTGGCCTTCGTCGCCTTCAGCGTCGCCGGCTGCCTCGCACGTGGACCCGTGAGCGCCGCCGAGAGAGGGCCGCGGATGCAGCAGCAGCAGGAGGAGGAGCCCACGCCGCCACGCCGAGGACGCAGCGCAGGTTCGGGCTGCCCAAGGCCGCGATCAATGCGCTGCCGACGTTCGCCTACGAGGCCGAGAGCGGCGGCGGCGACCTCGAGTCCGGGACGACGACAGAAGCAGGCAGCGGCGAGCCGTGCTCGGTGTGCCTCGAGGACGTGCAGGCCGGCGAGATGGTGCGGCAGCTGCCGGCGTGCAAGCACCTGTTCCACGTCGAGTGCATCGACATGTGGCTGCACTCGCACCGGACGTGCCCAGTGTGCCGCTGCAACCTCTTGCCACCGCCGAGGAAAGTCGCCGCCAAAGCGGCGCCCGCTCCCGCTGCTGCGCCCACAGCTGAGGCTGCGGAACCGCCCGCGCCGGCGCCGGCTGACGATGTCTTGCCACCGGTGTAGGTGTATATGTTTTGTAAGTACTTTTGTGCAAGAGATTGAGAGCTCATGTCATGAGCTAGCTAGAAATCTTGTGTAAATTGTAGAAACTATTTTTTATTCTTTTTCCGATAACTTTAGGTCTTTAGGCGTTCCTGTCTATACAGCTATGTTCCATAAGATATGTAGAACAGTAATATGACTGAAAGTGTTGTAAATTGTAATGTGTGTGTATAAACTCTGACAGATGACATTTTAGCTACGCACTCGTTGCACATCTTCCATTTGGAATGCTATCAAATCCCATGAAGAGATCCTCAAACCAGAAACGAAAATTTCTATGTATGCCAACCAATCGGCAAAGAGTTGGAGAAGAGGGAGCCGCATCGGAGTACCAGTCTGCCAGTGGATATGCCAGGGTGTATATACATGATAACAGAAAAAAAAAATGGTTCTGACTTTGGACTGACAAATCATGCATGTGTTCAAATCATTTGAGGCAAATGTGGTCATTGGTTGGGTGCTCCCACTCTGGGGTTCAAATCCTACGTGTGACACATTATTCCCGTTGACAGGGTGTCTGGGACTTTGTGAACTTTAAAATTTCTCGCTCATTACTCGAAGGTGCTCATAGGGTAGGGTTTACGCGTGTTCATAGGGGTGAGTATGTGTGTGTTAAGCGTTGCGTTCTGTAATCTCAAAATAAACAAAAAAAAAAAAAATCTGCTCGACCTCCCGCCCAAGCCATACTTGTCCCTTCCCCAACAAAAACCAACCGGTCTTTTAATAAACTCCTCCAACGACATTTGAAAGCATCCGAATTTGCTTCGCGGTATTGATTTACGTGGTGCCATGTCAGCCACATGGAAGATAACTCAGACTAAGTAATTTTTAAATTTTTTCATACAGTTTCTAGAAAAAGCATGGAATTAAAAATCCCAAAATCTACGTCTTAGAAATTTCATAGATTTTTTTGGCTTGAAAATATGAATCCGGCTTCATAATTTTACCAAAACCATGCTCTATATTTTAGTCCTTATCTTGGAATTAATTTAATGCATATAATATTCTTATGGTGTATACATTATACATTAGTAGATTGTCTTGTCGTCTGTTATAATCAGTCTACATGATAATCAGACAGCATAATTGTCTAACTAACTCATTATTGTCCTATCTTCTAATATAAAACTTGTGTCCCGTGTACATACATGCACACTTCACACTTACAATATGAACGCGCACGCACACTCTCGACGTTAACAGACTTTGCATTATTTTGTTAACTTCTCCACATCATTCTCTAGTGTAATTATGTCAATTTTGTGTGAATAATTAAAATCTCTCCCAAAACAAAACTCACCCCATGATCGTAAACAAGAAACGAAAACAATTGATGGTTCTTGTCAGATTCGCTAGATTGGACCGAATTGACACGTGTTCGTCGACCGCTGAGCTCCTAAGATGGCGTGGGGGGCTGCAGCTTCGCCGGGCGGCGTCGAAGCGGCAGCACGAGCAATGAGATGGAGCGGAGGAGCCGTGGGAGGGGGCGGTGGTGGCCGGGCGGCGGCGGGGGCGTCGGCGCGCGATGGCTGGGGCGGCGGCGGCGGTTGCGGAAGACTGAAGGCGAAAGATTTTTTTTTTGCTTGCTTATCCCCTAGAGATTACATGCCTCTTGCTTATATAGCCCGACTAGTGGGACTTGTAATCTAAGCAATCTCTATAAGGTTTCCTTATACGATGGGAATACCTTTTACAAGCATATCATATTTTATTATTTCCTAATAAGGGTCTCCCTTATAGATGAGATATCCCCTTGCACACCAAAAATTACCTAAGATAATCCTAACTTGTAGGCGGTTTAACTCGACTCGTATGGGGACAGGGGAAGGCGGCGGGCGTAAGGGGCGCCCCCCTTGCGCTGCGCGGCTCCCCCCTCTCGGGCCGGCGGCGGTCAGTGTCAGCCCATCTAGCCACTCTTGGGGTGGCCCACTTCGTTCATGACATCTCCCCACCGCTCGACGAGGCGGCGCTGGCCCACGTGCCGCCCAACCCACCACGTAGTGGCGAAGGGCAGGCCGACGGGGAGGTGACCACCCAGTGCCCGGGTAGAAGACGAGGACCGCGACTTGTCGCTGTCGCCGCTTGCGGCATTAATCGCGCCCCCGCCGCCGGCGAAGGAGAAGTCGAGGTGGAGGTCGCCGGGCGCAGATGCTGAACTTGTAGCTCACGGGCTGCACGGCGGGACGCTCCGCCCATGCACGACGCGATGACGGAGGCGCCGAGGGTCCCGGACAACTCGATCATCCGGCGGGTCGGGCGGAGGGGACGTGTAGGTGTAGGTCGCCGACACCGCCACCTTAGCATGGAGCTGCCGTGTAGACGGACGGATCGACGCGGCGGCGAGGAGGTGAAGTCAAGGAGGCAGCCATAGAGGAGGTCGCCGGGCGTGCTGATGGGCGGCCCCACTGGATCTCCCCGCGGCCCAAGCCGCACCGATGGTGACGCTCCCAATGCGGAAGAAGACGCCGCCCGTTGTTGTCGAAGAGGAGGACGGTGGCACCCTCAATCCGCTCGTCGAAGCGTGTCCGGGAGAAGGAGGATGCTCGAACGCCCGATCCTCCCGAGGACGATTGGGGAGGTGGAAGCCCACCGCTATGTCATGCGTACCGGAACATTCTCCCCCAGCCAGAAGTCCTGAGAAGCTCACGAGCGGGGGATGTAGTAGCGGTGGAAGTACCTCACGATGCCATAGTGGAGGCTCCACTCGCGCCGTAGCCCGCCGCCGATGGCGTTAGATGATCCCCGAAGCTCCTTGTTGGTTGTCGTGGGCCGTGCAGCCCGCGGATCATGTCGCGCCGACGCCGGGCCGCCGATGTCGCCCATAGCAACAGCGAGGCGCCGCTGCCTGGTATCGCGGTCAACCTGCGGCGCCGCGATGTCGCCGCCGATGTTGCCGGGGTAGTCATGGTGGTCGGCCTTGCCGCCCGCCGTCGCGCCACCGCCGCATCGTCCGCCGGCCGTCGTCGTTAGCGGCGGGTGAGGTCGATGGCCTCCTCCATCGAACGGGCTCGAACCACTCGAAAAGCCGGGCCCGTAGCGAGGTACGCAGCCTTCGACGAAGAGGCCGACGCTGTGGCGCTGTCCCTCAAAATCCATGCGTGAAGCATAGACCTCGAAGGCGCCGATGTAGTCGCCCGCCTTGCCGCCTGGGAAGGGCGGCCCCCGCCCGCCCGTAGTGTCCAGTGTCGGGCGGGCCGGTGATGTCGCAGGCGCCAGAACTCGCCCCACTCAGCGGGACTTCTTCTTGGACAGATCGATGTACCGGGTCGGCCGCGACCCGAGGAGGTGGAAAGCAACAGAACTCATGTAGTAGTCCGGTCGATGTCCAAGTTGAGCTCGTAGAAGAGCTCTAGCTTGCGAATCCGAGGTCGGGTCGCCGGTGCCGCCGCACTCCCGGACTTGCCGGGCGCGTGACGAGCGGGAGGGTCCGATGCCTCGGTGGCAGCACGGTCTTTGGGCGCCGCGGGTGGCGCGGTCGCGACGGGAGCCGCGATGGCGCCCGGGCAAAGGCGGGCACCGCTGGTGACGCCATTCGCCGGAGTCCTCTACGGCCGCAGTGTCGCGGAGAGGAGAGGGCAGCCGATGCGCGGCGTGTTGTCGAGGATGACGCCGATGACGGTCGTGCGCCACGCATACGCAGATCATCTTCCTTTGAGCCGGAGGATGGCGGTCGGAGCCGACGACGAGGTCCGCGGCAGGGCGGCGGCCGGGCAGCGCCTAGGGCCGGGTCCTGCCGTGCCGGGGCGGTGGCAAACGCCAGGCAGTCCTCCAGGGCCGTGGGTCGCCGTACGCCGCGGGGGGGTCTCGAGGGCGGTGTAGACGCACTCCATGCGATGGAGGCGGGTCTCCATGTTGTCGGCGCCGGGCTGATCCGGGCGCGCTGGCGCCGAGGAGCGCCTTCGCCGCGGTGAACTCCTTCATCTCGGAAGCCATGGGTGGTGGGAATCGCCCCGGTCTCCGGGATACCGTCGGGTCGATTCGGCCAGATTGGGCCGAATTGACACGCGTTCGCCGACCGCTGGAGCTCCCGAGATGGCGTAGGGGGCGCGCTTCGCCGCCGGGCGGCGTCGAGCGGCAAAGACGAGCAACGAGGTGGAGGGAGGAGCCGTGGGAGGGGGGTGGTGGCCGGCGAAGGGCCGGGCCGGGGGCCGGGCGCGCGGCGGCGGGCACGAGGGTACGCGCGGCGCGAGGGCGGGCGGCGGCAAATGGTTGTGGAAGACCAAGGCGAAAGATATTTTTTTATTTGCTTGCTTATCCCCAAGAGATTACATGTCTCTTGCTTATATAGCCCGACTAGTGGGACTTGTAATCTAATAAGGGTCTCCCGACTAATAAGGGTTTCCTTATACGATGGGAATACCTTTTACAAGAATATCCTATTTTATTATTTCCTAATAAGGGTCTCCCTTATAGATGAGATATCCCCTTGCACACCAAAAATTACCTAAGATAATCCTAACTTGTAGGCGGCGAACTCGGACTCGTATGGGAGAGGGAAGACGGCGGGCGGCAAGGGGCGCCGCCCCCTTTGCGCACGCCAAGCGTGCCCCCGCCCCTCTCGGGTCGGGCGGCGTCGTGTCGTGCCCATCTAGCCACTCTTGGGGTGGCCCACTTCGTTCATGACAGTTCTTGTCCGAGTCAATGTGTACTAACTATAACAAATAACGAGAGCATGTACTATTGAATAAATACTAAAGGAGACCATAAAAGATTTGAGTAATCCCAAAATTATTTATTCTAAATTATAAGACAGTTTGACTTTTTTAGATATATTGGTTTACTATATGTATATCTAGAATAGTGTATATCTGTGACACCAATCATTGTAATAACTAGCCAGCCGCCGCCCCCAAACCCTAGGGGCATCGCCGCCGGCTCCCGCCTTCCACCACCGCTGGCCCCTCTCCCTTCTCCTCCGGCATCACGCCAGGGGTTGAAGGGAGTGGGGATCCATCGTTTTTAATAAATTTTTTCCTAGTAGATCTAGTCTTCAAGTTTCAAGGTTTCTCCAGAGATCCAATCGAATAGATTGGCCACGGCATAAGGCGTTGTCAAGATCATCGATGGAGCAATGGAGCATGTCGTTCTCGGCGGTGATGGCAAGACGAAGACATCACCATTGATGGAGAATAAGGTACTCCGGCCCTTCCTTTGTCTCGCCGTGATTCTATGCGTGGCATGGCGATGAGCTAGTGAGATTTAGTTTTCCAACGATATCTAACCGGTTGTCGGTTGGACTTGTGTTCTCTCATGACGAATCCGGGTGAAGGCAACGACGACGACGGCGTAATCGGCGGCACCAATTTTATTATGTTCGCATGTGGAGTTTTAGCATTTTACTCCTCTTTTGCAAAAGTGATGGGTATGAGGATGACAAAGGAGATGGCCCCCTGCTCATTCAGACGGAGCTTACGCCCGTGGCATATCCGTTTGGAATGATGATCCTAGATGGTGAAATTTATGGCTTTTTCAAGTATTCTTGTCTCCCATCAATGGAGGTAGAGTAGTTTGGTTTACTTTTTGTAATGAGAGGATGTAACTTGCTTTAGTATCAATGAAATTTTTCCTTATCGCAAAAAAAAAAAAAGAATAGTGTATATTTACACCTTCCATCCACAAATAAGTGCACTTCTTTGACTTTTTATCAAACTTGTTTGACCATTCATCTTATTTAAAAATTTTAATACATATAACTTATTTTGTCATAACATAAAATATCTCTAATGATAAATTAAGTTATCACAAAATGAGTAATATTTATTAAAAACTTTTTAAAATAAGGCGAATGGTCAAATAAGAATGATGAAAGTGAAATAAGTGCACTTATTTGCGACGGAGGGAGTAAGCGCATAAAAATTTGATGCATCTAGCCAAAACATCTTATAGTTAGGAATTGATGGAGTATATAAAGATGGAGCATGATTTTAGGAAAAAAAAACTAGTTTTAAAAGTTTTTTCAAGCTAAAACAAGTTTTGTATAAAGTTTATAAAATGAGATGAGATTTTAGTTTTTTTTATTTTGTATGTTTTCTAAGGAAAAAACGCTTAGATTTTTGGAATTATTTTGTATATTTTTTTTTTCTTGAACTTTCAACGTGGATCGATATATCCCTCTCATGTTTCACATTGCGTCGTTAGCCAAAACCACTTTCAAACTACCTAGTAGCAAATTTGGATGGTTTCAAAAGTCACAAAAGGTGAGAAATCCAGTTTTCTGATTGAAGAAGACAAAATTGGAGTTCAACGGAAATTGAATGAGGTCAAATAGACGTTTTTCCAATTTTGTTAGTTGAATGAGGTCAAATAGGTTTGGATTTGTAATGAAGAGGTAGGCAGTGGTTTTAGCCCAAAGGAGCGTGTGGCCCCGGTTGCGGCCCACATACAACATGCGGCTTCCTTGATTGGTGTCGTGGTTCTGTAGCTCTTCGGTCGGTGTGTTTCTCCAAAATTTTTTTTTCTGTTTTCTATTTATTTTCCTTTTTATTTTCTTCGTGCTGTTTTATAATATTTTTTATATTTTTTATTTTTATTTTATTTTTATGTTTCTAATTATTTTATGGTTTAGAGTTTAGGTTTATTTTTATTTATTCCCTTTGCAGTGTCGGTCCTATGATTTGGTGGACCCTCTGGCGAAGTCAGAGCGAAAGTCCTCTAGGCTATTATATATCGACGTGGTCATAAATTAAATATATTGTAATATAGCATGTCTTTTAGTTGTTGAGAAACAATATACACAAAAAAGTAAACATTGTACTTGTACTTGAGGAACTAATATGATTACCTTAAAAAAAAATATATATCATCGCTTCTCATGAAAAAAAAAAAAAAATTAGGGCATTTTTGATGCAAAATCATCAAGGACGGCATTGAGATCAAGAGTGTCCGTGGATATCCTTCCGGATGGTGCACATAGCCAAGCCATTTAACCTTTCTTGTGACATATTTCATCTCAAATAGTTTTTCAATAACTTCGATTTTGAGAAACGCAGCTGAAGCTACGGTCACGGGCATAGTTAAGAGAATTCGATAGGCAACTAAAACATTTGGATAACAATCTGTATCCTTGGGTTTGGGCCCCCTCTTGGCATGGGCCCTCGGCCATCGCACAACCTGCCACTCCATTAGGGGCCGGCACTGTCCCTTTGTTCTAAACTATAGTTTGGACCATTTTTGAGAGAATATATTTTATACCTTTGGATGAAACTTTTTTTTTGACAGATGGGAATACCCAACTCCCAAATTCTGACTTCACCACTGCATCGAGTTAATTGTATCCATGTGTTTATTTGAAAAAAAAGACTATACCTTCAGCATATATGTACATGATACAGTGGCGAAATTACAACGAATTACAAGGGGTGCCTTGCTCTTATAGATGTAAAATTTTAATATGCAATCATGATGAAAATCTATTTGTATTTGTGATTATTTGAACTTTTATGGGTGCCGAAACCAACAACGTAACTTTGCCCTGACATGAGGGTGGCAGCGCAATCAGTATTTGGCCATAGAAGATCTGCTGACGGACGGGTGATCAAGAAAGCAAAGGACCAAATCTAGCTAGCTCTGTCGACTTTATTTCCAAAAACAACATATATCCACTTCGCATGATCGACACACAATAATACTGAACTTCCCAAAGCAAAAGCAGATCGGATCATACAACAATAGATTGAAATATTATCTATCAATGGCTAGAGAGACACCGTCCAACGATCTAAACAGTAGGCTGAAGATCCATGGCAAGCGACAGACACATACAAGTTAAGTTTTACAACGACGACTGCAAGCTGAAGGCAAGCGAGAGACACATACAAGTTTACAACGACGACTACAAGCTGAAGGGAGAAGAAGCATCATGATATTTCTGATTCTGACACGGAGGAAACCGAACCATCAGCTGGCCAGTGGCCACCAGAGCAAGCTAGCTACCTGGTAGACAGGCAGAGTACGTGGCTGCCATAGAACTAGCTGTTCAGAACTTCAGATTACCTTCATCTCCTCACGTTGGGAGCGCCGTCCATGGGCATGGCCGAACCTGCTCTTGATGGCCTTCCTCCACCGCTTCGCCTTCTTTTCCTCCTCCTTGTCGTCATCGCTGTCATACCTGCTGTCGTCGCTGTTCTTGATGTCATGCGACAGTTTCTTCTTCTTCTTCACCGATTCGTCCTCGGCGCGGTGGTGACGACGCTGGATGCGCTTCTTGGTGTCCTCCTCTTCTTTGTCCTCGTCGTCATCGCCTTGCCGCTGGTGGTGCTTCTTTGCTTTCTCCTGCTTCTTCACCTTGTCGTCGCCGCCGTCGTGGTGCTTCTTCGTTTTCTTCTTCTTCCCCGTTGACCTTCACTGCATGGCTTGTTGGTCGCTACTAACTCGTCACTGTCGTCCGGGTGCGACCGATCCGGGTCTGGCTCCGCAACGTACTCCACCGGCGACCGATCCGGGTCTGGCTCCGCGACGGACTCCACCGGCGATCGATCTGGATCTGGCTCCGCAACGGGCTCCACCACCAGCAGCGATCGATCTGGGTCTGGCTCCGCAACGCTGGATGGCAGACGGAGGAGTCCCTCCGCATCCTCAGCAGCTGTGTGCACCTCGGCGGGGAGGACGACGATTTCGTACGAGGATGAGGTGGCGTTTGTGGCGGACTCAGCTTGGAGAGCGCTACAGTGAGCGAGAGTGACGAGGGAGAAGAGGAGGAGGAGCAAGGCCATGGTGGCCGACACGCCCAGAACCATGGTAGGGGTGCTAGCTTGCGGTTCCAGCCGCGGAGAGGATGGAGTGAAGAGGAGGATCGAGCTGTGATCGTCAATGTGGGAGCTTACTGAGGGAGGTTGCTGTTGCAGGATGCAAAGGATGCATGGGTCAAAGTCCGCGGCTTGCTTATTACTGGCTGCTACATTTGGAGATTTCTTTTCTCCACCCAATCCTTTTCTTATCATACTATCACTGGTGCATGCATTGCCCCCCTGTCACCAGCTGACAACAGCGGCTGCTGGCCTAATCATCGGTTTCTTTATACGAGTAGTGTCTACCTCTACTCTATACCTTCTTCATCGGAACAACGATAATTAAACGAAGAAACAAGCTTTATTGGCCAAGGATGCGTGCTAGTACGTTAGTGGCTTGACTCTTGTTAATTTCTTATTCCTTTCGAAGAAGCCAAGAGTTATCGATGCCAACGACAAGCACTACTACGCTGTTGATTAACGGTGGTGGTTTTGGAACCAACACCGAGCTAGGATCACGGTTAATCACCGAATTAACCGTGGTAGTTTCCAAAACCGCCACCGTTAATAAAAAAAAAAAAGAAAAAGAAAACCCTAACCCTAATGGGCCCCACCGCCGCCGCCGGATGGGCCCACGCCGCCGCCGCCGCCAGATCCGCCACCACCGCCGCCGGATCGTGGCGCCTCGTGCCGCCACTCGCCGATCCGCGGCCGCGCCGGAGGCCGCGGGTGGTGGAGCGCGCCAGCGCCGGTGGAGGTGGAGGTCGTGGCCGCAGTGGGAGGTCGCGCCAAAACCCGGCCCGGTAGGTGGTGGCCGCCCCACGCCCGCGCCAGTGGAGCCACCTAGGCCGCCACCGCCATGCGCCGGTGGAGAGGAAGGGAAGGGGAGGGGTTGCCGGTGGAGATGGAGGGAAGGGGTAGGCCGGTGGAGGCGGCCAAATGCGCTAGGGAGGAAGGGGAGGAGCCGGTTGGAGGATAGAGGAGAGAAAGAAAGAAGTGACCGAGAGAAGTGCAGGAGGTGAGATGAAACCCTAGGGATGGTTGTGCCCATTTTTATATGACGAAGGTGTTATTGGGTTAGGCATCTGGTGTTGGGCTGGAATATGTTATCGGGCTGGGCCAGATTAACCATGGCGGTTTTTTATTAACCGCTACGTACGGTTAATTCAAAAAACTGCCACGGTTCATCACAGCATTAACCTGTGGCGGTTTTCTAAATGACCGCCACCATAAATATTTTTTGGAAGTGCCTCGTAAAATCAATTCTGTAGTAGTGAGGCTTGATTGCAGGACAAATTAATCGTGGTGCTTGTCCAACTGTTCATTTCCACAAATGATTGTTTATAGGGGGGTTAGAAAACATGATTCCTGGGTTTGAGAAATGGTTGTTAATATATCAGAACTAAGAAAAAATACATAGTACCCTTTACCCTGCTCACATGTGGTACCCACATGTAAGGGACTTATTTTTCCTCCACTAGTCCTGGCTGCCTCTTTCTCCCCTCCCACTTTTATCAATTAAGAGGGAAAGCTCTAATGCAAACATGGTTATTTAGTGTCACCAAGTTTTCTCAAACTCAGCTTGGAGAGCGCCACAGTGTGAGAGAGAGCGACGAGGGAGAAGAGGAGGAGCAAGGCCATGGTGGCCGACACGCCCAGGGCCATGGTATGGTAGGGGTGCTTGCACGCGGACGCGGTTGCAGCCGCGGGGAATGAAGAGGATCGAGCTGCGATCGTCCAGGTGGGAGGTGGGAGGGAAGGGAGGTGGCATTTGTATAGCCACAGCTCACAAGCAGAGTGGGTCCCACGTACTTGAGCTTACCGGGCCCAGTTTCATTGTGATTTGCCGATGGTCGCTGGGTTACAGTTGCAGGACGATGGGTCAAAGTCGGCTTGCTTATTACTGGCTGCCAGTGCAACATTTGAAGATTTCTTTTCTCCACCCAATCCTTTTCTTATCACTGGTACTGCATACATGCCCCTGTCGTTCGTCACCACATACATGTGGAAACCCGGCCGGCAGGCTGCGGCAGTGTGCAGGCATGAGGCATGCATCACTGTGTGTGACTGTGTGTGCTCCAGTGCTCGTCATTTCGTCACCGTTTCTAAATATCTTTGATTCGAATAGTCACACTCACGCTCATAATATCCTTAAGCTCCTTCATCATCCATTGATTTCATTAATATAAAAACGTACTTAAGGAGTAAGCAAGCACCGACGACAGCGGCTGCTAGCCTAATCATCGGTTTCTTTATACGAGTGTCTACCTCTACCCTATACCTCCACTCATTTCATCGTAACGACGATAATTTAGACGAAGAAACAAGCTTATTGGCCAAGGATGCGTGCTAGTACGTGAGTGGCTGGATTCTTGTTAATTTCTTGTTGCTTTCGAAGAAGCCAAGTTATCAATGCCTTGCCAATGACATGCTTTTGCTTGCATGGCAAGTTAATGGTGCTTGTCCAAATGTTCTATTCCACTAATGATTTTTATAGGGGATGAGAAAACATAATTTCTGAGTTTGAGAGATGGTTGTTACATCACAACTAATTAAGAAAACACATACCCTTTTTTTGTTTGCACATACATGGGGCCTGCATTTAAGTGACTCATTTTTCCTCCATTAGTACTGGCTGCCTCTTTCTCCCCTCCCACTTTTATCAATTAAGAGGGAACCTCTAATGTAAACTTGGTTATTTAGTGTCACCAAGTGTTGACTTATATACATATGTACTAGACCAGGTTGTTATAACGCGACACAAATACGATAAAGGAAACACAATCAAACTACAGAGAGACACAAGATTTAACGTGGAAAATCCTCCCAATGCAGGAGAGTAAAAAACCAGGGGCGCCAGCCAGCAAACACTCCTCACTATTATCAAGAGTCGGGTTACACGCTAGTGCGGCGCTTACAAGAGAATGAATGAATCAGTACTCCAGTGGAAACCGGCCCTACCTCCGGCTTTAAACGGGCCTCCGCTTCGCTCCGGCAGAAGTCGGCCTTCCTTATGGGCCTGAATTTGGAACATACTCAACACTAGTGACGTGATGAGTAGCAAGCGAAAAAAAAAAAAAATTGAACACTCTAAGAAGTGCTAACTCACGACTTAGATGTTTAACAAAACATTTGAGAGTAGACATGTTTGTGAAGAGGCCAAGAGGGGACGAAAAAGGCCGTAGGCGATGTTTTCTTTGCACTCACCCGAGTGCTCATCAGGTGACACACCTGTGGTGTCACCAGAGTGGTGGACGAGTGCGTTAACTTGAATCTTTTTCAAGCACCAACACATTGCATTTTGGTGCCCCACTGGAGTGCTACACGTTGCTCTTTGGTGTGAACTTAGCTGAGTTCGAGATTGTTCAAAAACTCACCCAAGAAACCTTTGGCCTCACCAAAGATTCCACTGGACTGTTCTACCGTAAAGGGTGTAAAATGGGACTTTGAGCACTAATGTTCACCAGAGTCATCATGTGCACCACCAGAGGTGGCAACAAACCATCAGTTTAGAAAGCCTGTTTTTGGCGTTTGGTAACTAGAGTTTACTAGAGTTGTCCGATACTTCACCAGGCTGATCACTGGAGTACCTATACAAGGTAACCACTAATTTTTGGAGCCCCGTAGTGTGAATCTAGTGGACCACCAATAGTCTTCGATGAGCCCGCAATAGTTGTTCTAAAGAGGTTAATGATTGGCTTTTTGGTGTGGGGCTAAATAGGACTTTTGTCTAGGCTTGGCCACTCTTTGCAACCCAACATCCATGAGAGCTTGAGTGTGAAACCCTGCTAATGGGCCATAGATGGGCCGATCTGATTGGGTGGGCTGAATGGCCAAGTTACTGTAGTAGATGGTCTGTGGGTGTAGCGTTGGCACAAAAACTTCTTTAGACCCATATCGAAAGTTGAGCAGGGAATGAGCCAACTTACCGGGGCTGGAAATGGCATTAACTCCAGTTCGAACCTTTTGTGCGAAGCGAGCGAGGACGAAAGTGCAAGTGAATTAATTATCAGGTGTGGTCCATTCAACATGTAGAGTGGATCTTAGTCGTATTTTCGGGCCTTGGGGTATTACAAATAGTATTCAGAGCCAACTCTTGTAGACGTATAGATCAGGAGCTCGGACAGGTTGTGTATGGCTCCGTAGAGAGCATGACACTTGGGCCGAGGAGCTGGTAATGTGGACGTGGCCAGGAGAGTTGATCCTGGACATTTGTCTGGTTTGGGTAGGTTGGTTCAACCCTCGACGAGGATGGCGAGTTTTTAAGGGTGGGTAGATGTGAAACCCACTAATGGGCCATGGATGGGTCGAATGGCTAGGTTACTGTAGCAGATCATGGCTGCAAGTGTAGCATTGGCACAGTGACTTCTTTAGTCCCATGTCAAAAGTTGAGTAGGGGATGAACCGACTTAAATACCGAGAGCGGAAATGGTATTAGCTCCGGTTCAAACCTTTTGCACGGCGAGGAGACGAAAGCGCAAGTGAGCTAATTATCGTGTGTGGTCCATTCAACATGTAGAGTGGATCTTAGCCATGTTGGGGTGTTACATTGAGAGACACGGCCCACTCGAGATGTGACACACAACCACCCTTTCTCCCTTTGTTATTTTCCTTCGGATTAGCGAAGAGCTTCGTAGATTTAGAGAGATATTAGGCCAAGTGGATTGTTTCTCATATGAAGTAGGAGGATGTTTGGCAAGAGAGGCTAGTCCTATCTATAGATGAATTCATGGTTAAATGAACAAAGTTTGATGAAATTTTGAAGTCATATTTTCTCTCCTCCAGTTTTCTCCTTTTTATTGTTTTAGTGGTCATTTTTTGGAAGCTTTTCTTGCTACTGCTTAGGCTGATCTTTTGGCACATTTTTTGATGTTTTTGGGAGATCCCTCTTCTCGCGTATCCCTCGCCACTATGGTAAGTAATTTCAGTCTCCACCACTTCGTCAATAGTGAAGCATATCTCAACGATGGCAGTTTTGATCTTGTAGCATAGTGTCATACGCCCACTCGTGGGTCGCATCCTCGCCGGAGAAATGGGTCAACATGGGCCTGATGAGGCACGCCAACTTGGCCTCGCATCGCGCACTAGGGCAACACTGCGTAGGAGCTACTGTAGCACGGTATTGTATCATTGTTGCTGCCGCCGCCGATTCCACCATCAACTTCCATATCGAATCCAAGTTAGTTTAGGAAAGAGTCTATTAATATAGGGAGTTTGTTAGATGGAAAAGGATAATCCAATCTTATAAGTATCTCCTAAAGTTTGCTTGGCAACCATGTCTTGTAGGGGACTATAAATAGGACCATGTAACCGTTCAATCGTCAACAAAGGAATGGTTGTCGAAACACTCTAAACCCTAGCTCTCCAGCTCTCAAGCTACCTCTATCTCCCCTATCCTAGCCCCACCATCCCTGTGCCTCCTACTACCCTGCACCGCTACCGCCCCATACTACCCTAGCGTCAATGTTTTTTTTAACAAATAAAATATAAGGAAGATAAACTGCTTCAATGTTTAATCTTAAATAACATTGGTACAAAGCTTTGGTATTCTTTAATTTGCGTGACCTAAGCATGTTGCACCTTTCAAATACTTAACGACAAAGTTTGCTCATCGTACATGCGGTCGATCACTGAATCAGATTGATTAGTTGTTTTTGTCGAGCATAAATTGCGCATGCAGTGACGTATATACAACATTAGAACGCGTGGATGCACTGATGATCATATCGATCGCGATGATGCATGGGGCGTCAAACCACTACGCATGTGAAAATGGACTGCCAGATGATGCGTTCCATATATACCGTACATATACTGATGTATATACACTCCTACTAGTACTACAGTTCACCATTGTGGCTAAAAATATATGAGAAAATAAATAAATATAAACGGCCGGAGAAGCCCTCCATCAGCGGCACATGTCGTGATCGTTGGAGACTTGCTTGAGCATGTACTGTTGCACGGCACCGACTTACTTGGTGGCCTAGCCATTGATGAGACAAGCGAGATCTCGAATCACGGGCACGATCTTTGAAAACGCCTCCAAGCACGCTCGCTCGCTCGCCCGAATTGAAAAGAAAAAAGGATCAGAGGACGAAGGCGCGCGCATCTCACTTGTGCGGACACTATCAACTTGATCTGACCAAACCAAACTGCGTGTGACATATATGCAAGTGTCATATATATGCAATCAATTAGATCAGAAGTACAGTGTCTGTTTTTGTTTTTTTTTTTCAGATCACACTGCCTTAAGTTTGACTAGATTTATAAAAAGTATTTATTCACAACACATCTATATCTTCAATAATTTTATTACATAAAAACATATTCAACAATTAATCTAATGATATTTATTTTGCACTAAAAATATTAATGATTTCTTGTATATATATTTGGTTAAATTAAAGGGAGAGGCTATATTTCTCAGGTACAATGTTTTCAGGTGAGAAACTTGTAGATGAATGACACAACTTGCGGCACGGGTTTCTGAAGTCCATGGTCCAATGAGAATGTCACCGGAAACACAGCCTGATTTCAGGCGACTGTATGTAGAATAGGAAATATGTAAATTAAAAGTGGTTGATATATCGAATGCCCAAAATAGAAAAGGGTTTTGTTTGGTTCATCACTGTTGTTGTTCAAATATGCATTAAGTGGTAGCATCCAACAGAATGGTGACTTCGAGAATTTCCCGATCCGCCCTGGTGCTTCAGTCCTTTAGGTTTCATGGGGTAGGGTTTGCGTGTATGTTCTTAGGGGTGAGTGTGTGTTGCATGTTGTGAGTGTCTCATAGGCTGTACTGTGTCATTCTCAAAAAAAAAATAATTTTTCCATTGTTGTATTATAGAAGAAAATATAAATTGTCCTTTTAATTGTTTGTCAGATTCTTGTCTGAAAATTCAGGCACCTGAAATAATTACTCTCGTGGTCCATTGGCAGGTGGAGGGAGAGCTAGGCAATTAGGTGTGTCAAAAAGCTAGCGCTGGTAGCAGCAAACATCAAACATCAGAGTTGACACGAGATGGGTTTTATTTCAATCTCAGAGCAATAAACAACTAAAATCACTGTGTTTATTGAATATATATCACGATCTCTGAAAACACAAAAGGCATATGCGGGCGTGCATAGATCAATCACATGAAACAACACCATGTCAAGCACAGAGCAGGTACTACATACTGTCATACAAGTGCGTACGTAAGACGATACACACCGTGGATAGAATTGAAGAAAGAAACACACCTAGTAGTATAACGCAGCAGGATGCGGGATGCATGGTAATCAGAAGCAAGCAGCCATGGCGACCGTGTGAGGGGACGAATCGCTCGAACGAGCGAGACAGCTCTAGAACCGGTTCATGAGGCCCTTGATCCAAGCCATCACACCGCTCTCCTCTTCTCCACCAGCTGCATGTGGCTTCTCGGCCTCCTCGGCATGGCGATGATGGCTGTGGTCGTGGTGGAAGTGGTGAAAGAAGCGGTGGCCGTGGCCGTGGCCAAACCTCCTCCACATGATCGCCTTCCTGAACCGCCGGACCATCTCTTCAACATCTTCATCCTCGTCGTCGCTGTCCTCGTCGTGGTCGTGCTCATCGTGACGGAGCCGCTTCCTCACCATATTCTTCTCCTCGTCCTCTTCGTCGCGGTGGTGGTGGAAGTGGAACCGCTTCATGTTCATGCCCTCTGGGGCAGCCTCCTCCTGTTCGTGGTGGACGTGATGGAGGCGGTGGCGGCGCAAGCCGTGGTGGAAGTGGAAGTGGAACCACCTCCGCAGCATCTCCTTCTTCCACGCCCTGACCACCGCCGCGCCTCGCCGTCGTGCCCGTCGGCGTCGGCGAACGACGACGGCTCCTCCCTGCTGGCCACCAGCTCCCCATCTCCGTCACTGTCCGGGAGAGAACGATCCGGGTCCGGCTCAGGCACGGGCTTCACCTCCTCCCCTTTCCCCTGGCCTCCTCTGCGGGCAAGATCATGGCAAGGCGGCTCACGGCCTCGCGCCTCTCGCCGTCGCCAGAGTAATGGTCATGGAACCTGCGCGGGCGTCACCGTAGACGCCGTGGTGGCGCTTCCACCAGAGGTGGCGGTGGAGGCTGCAGGGGCGGTGGCGGTGGTGGTGGATCCGGTGGGACGGCAGGCGGAGGAATTCGAAATCATGGTGCTGCTCCGCCGGGAGGGCCTCCACATCAGTGGCGGCCTTCTCGTCGTTGACGGCCACGGTGGCCGTTGATTCGGGCTCGGTGTCATGGTCTGCTGCCACTGCGACGGTGCGGCAGTGCGCGACGGCGAGCAGGGAGAGGATGAGGACGAGGAGCGCGGCAGTGGCCGACGGGCGTGCCATGGTTGCGTGCTCGGGAGGGGAAGAACGCGGTGACTGCGACGCAATACCGGACAAGTCAGCTTCTGCATTTGTAGGCATGTTGCGGGACCCACGGTGCATGAGGTGGCCGCTGAGCTTAAAGTCAAACGGGTTATTGATGCTACAGTAACTATTACAGTGTGATTAGAAGTGATTTGGTAGGCCTAACTACTTGGAGGCTAAGTATTTGGTAGGGTTTTCTTGAGCAGCTTCACGTCTACCTCCAGATAAATTGATAAGAAATGCTAATGCAAGAAATGATTTTGCATTAGCTTTCAAGAAATGATTCTACAGCCACCGAGAACCATCGACCACCGTAGAAAATAAACTGCCCTCCATTCACTCATCGCGACAACGGGTTAGTTAACCGTGTCATCAGCAACAAACACGGTATATATCAGCAGAAGAAACCTTATTCTGACATTCAAAAGCAACAGGGTTTGCAGACACGTCATTTTCACCCGACTGTACGATATTCGTCAATGTACTGTACAATTTTTCAGCCAGTGTGTAATTTCTAGTTTGATCTACCGACAGAAGCCGCTCTATATATTTTTCTGTATTTATTTTATACACTAACCCTCCTAATAATTTTACATGCCCGGTAGTTCAATTTGCGTATGCAGTGACGTCACCATGGGTTGATCTTTGTAGCCCGAGCATTGATGAACGGTAGCCCAACAATATTCAAATGCGAAGATCGAGGTTCGTGATTCGTGAGTTGGCGACAGATTTGGATAGGCTGATGAGTGATGAGAACAAAGCTAATCGTGCACAGCTTATCTGGCCTACCCCTCCGTCCCCACCGAAGTTTGTCACCCCGATTCCGCGCCATCTTCTTCAATACTTCGCCTTATTCAAATTTTCTGGATAAATATAATTTATTTTGTTACGACTTATTTTATTAATAAAGATACTTGAATATTGATTAATTTATTTTATGATTTGCATAAATATTTTGAATAAGACGGATGGTCAAACATGAAGTTCAAAAAGTCAAAAAACGACGAACTCCATGGGACGTAGGAGTATACGTGTGGCTTATTTAGTTTTTCTTTAGCATAAAAAATGTTTTAGTTATGATGCATAGAGCAAAAGCTAATAATACAACCTTATGTTTACATTTACAGTCTCCTTATCAGCTTGGTATAGTTGTTAGTTCCACCAATTCTCTTACAAAGTTTCTTGTTCCTTCGCATTTTTTTTCGAGATCGGGCTCATCACCCGTATTTTATTAAGAGGTTAGAAAATACACATACACCGGCAACATCCTAGAGGTGAGAATCCAATAGAAGATTACCAAGATACTGGCTTGTTCTTTAGCAGGAGCTGGATACAAACTTGCGGTCCACCTCTCTTCTTCTCCACCTCTCTCTCCATCTTAACATTCAGCTTAATGACGACTTCTTATTATACTTGCTTTAAGTTGTTTGTGAACTTACAAACTTGCTTCTCCTATACTCCCTCTGTACTCATACAACTTCACGTTTTGGAAAAGATTTGAGTCAAACATTGAGAATATAAATCATCAATAACTTTTAAATTGTTGAGTTTGCAAATGTGAAAACTATATGGATAGATTTGTCTTGAACAATACTTCCATAAAAGTATACATATATCATTTCTTCATAAGTATTTTTAGAATAACAAGATGTCAAAGTTGTGTTTTGAAGACCGCAACATTGTCCTAAACGTCAAGTTTTATGAGTATGGAGGAAGCATCTTTTTCCGCTCACTTCAATCCGTCTCTACATAAAGACCACCTACGCCTATTTACTAATTCTTTGTACATGTTGTTTGGATACGAGAAACAACCTCATGCTCATCTAAATTTTAGTCTCTAATATGTACATTAAAATTTAGTTCAACTCTAACTAGTTGTTAATGTTACAGCCCCACGATGTGGGAGGGGTGGCGACGACGGTCTTGCGCGTAGCGGCGCTGGGTGGTGTATGCCATGACGAGCTAGGGGTGCGGGGCGGCGCGTCGCGAGGGGGAGCAGGGGCGGGGCGGCTTAGGGCTAGGGTAATACGAGCTGGGGAATATTTTCTTTATTGCTTCAATAATGAGGTTACATTGCCCTAGTATTTATAGCCCACATTGAAGGTTACATTGCCCCCTCATGACACCTGTGTGGTGGAGTGTGTGCAAGGTCAAGGTGAAGCATAGCAGGTGTCCGGAGGTCGCTTACCGTCTCAACAACTAGACCGACCGTGGGGACTCCTACGCCGACGTAGTCGATGGCGATGTTGTCGATGTTGATGAACTCGTTCCCGTTGTCATCGAAGAGGAGTACTGCAGCGTCATCCAGACTAACGTGCGGCCGTGTCGCCATTAGCAAGATGCTTGCTGGTAAGGCGTGCATGGATGGCGTGGACGTCGATAGGTGGAAGCCAACAGCGAGACCGTGTGCGGGGAACCCCACACTACAGGAGAAGGTCTTGTAGTAGGATAGAGGCCGTCGAACGTAGTAGCGGTTGTTATACCTGACGATGCCATTGTACAAAGGTCCATGATGGCGCGTGTAGCTTGAAGCTCGATGGTAGTTGCTTTGTCACCTAGAGCTCATGGTTCGCCGAGGCCGAAGACGGAGTTCTGTGAGGAGTTCGGGGGGACCTGGTCGCCCAGGGCGCCCATGGCCACAGTGCCTCCCCTCGTGGTGGCACTTGGGGTGCTGCTGTCTCGCCGCTGTGTTGTCGGTGTCGGCGCCGATGTCATCACCGCTGCCGCTTGTCTCCAAGGCGTGAGGGGAGCGGGAGGTGTAGCGCCGGCAACCAGCAAGGCGGATCGCCTCGCCCATCGAAGCGTGGCACTGCTTGCTGGACTGCATCTCAAAGCGGCGCGGAGGCCACCGACGAAGATGTGGACGCCGTGGAGCTCGCCGAAAGCCCATGTGCATCACGTAGCCCATGAAGATGACGATGTAGTCGTCCGGGGACGTTGTCTTGCCTCGGGCGGTGTGAGGTCTCCCGTCGTGTCGTGGTCGATGGGGCGCCCAAAGTCGCGCACGAGACAATCGTAAGATTTGTAGAACCTGATGCAAAGAGCATAGAAGAGAAGTCACATGTGTGAAGGTTGTAGCCTTGTAATTACAATGTATCTTTTGCACACTAGGTAGGCATCCAAATCTAGCATATCGTCTTTTAGAGCCATTGCTGTAATTTGACTAATCCATTGCGGCATTTCTTTACAACTCCTTTACTACTGGCGCCTGAAAACTCAATTCTGTCCAGCATACCATGTTCCTTGGAAATTTGAATAAGAAAATAGGGAGGTTGACACTTCTTTTGCAACAGACCTGAATGAATAAAAGCATTTGATCAACAACAGAATTTGTGGGATCGAAGTTGCTGAGTCTGACTGCTCGTCTGTAAAAGTAAAGGAACTGAATGCTTGAGGTTCTATATTTGTATCCTAATTAACTAAGTAGCAGCCACAGAAGCCCCAATTTCATTACCGCTTTGTCTAGTGAAAGGGCAAGGAAAAAATCCTTTCCTAATTTGAACAACAGAAACTCGTAAAATCTTCCTCCGAGAGTAATTAAGATTTAAGCAAGTAAAGTCCTAAGAGAAGAACAAACCAGCAGGTGCACCCACCAACTACCATCTTTTCAGCTGATAATGGCTAGCAGATGGTACTGAACATATTACTATCAGTATGCACATAACAATACTAATTTTACCACTCATGAGAAATACAACTCTCTCAACTGAAACCATCTCTTATTTCTGCATTAGGTTCAATAAATGGAACAATATCAAAGGGAGTGCACCGACTCAGACTGAAGCGGTGTAGGGACAAACTTAATCCAAAATGGGTACAGCAGTTTCAACAATACAGTTATTTTCGTAATGTCAGTTCAATTTTGCATGCAAGATAAAAATTTCGGAGATTGTCTAGTAACATAACAGAAAGTAAAGACACATTTGCATAGAGAACATCAATAGTAAGCATTCAAATTTGGGGGTATCAAACCACAAAAAAAGTGTGCTTAACTATATTTTTCAGTAACTCACAATATAGGCCCCAAACATGCTGTAAAGTGTAAAGCTTCACCCATTCCCTAATTTGATGTTAATTTTGGGGTTCTCCACTAAGGGAGGACTGAATTAGACAAGTGTGTCATCAGTATATGGAAGGAAGTCACAGGTGTGTGAAGGTTGTAGCCATGTAATTATCTTTGCAGATATATCTTTTGAACATTAGTTTAGGTAGGCATCCGAATCTAGCCTATTGCCTAATAGAGGCCATTACTGGAACTGAAATTTGACTAATACATTGTGACATTTCTTCACAATCCCTTGGAACTTTAAATAAGAAGAAAAACAAGGTTGATGCTTCTTTGCAACAGACCTGAATGAACCAACGCCAGGTTACTGCTTCTCCTGAATGGATGGACTCGGAGTTCTGCAGCGTGAGGCCATGTTCGCTGAGCTCTTCTATGAGACACGTATCGTTGCCTGCACTGGTGACGGTTGTGACCATGCCAATACCAGATTTTGTTAGCACAAGATACCAGAAAAAAAAAAAAAGCCCTCTTGAGTCCCAACCTCATCATGCCGCTGAAAAACTGAAAAAAAAAAACAAGATTTTTACACCAACAGAGCCAATCACATATATCAATATATGAGATTTTGAGTAGCAGCCATGGTCCCACTGATTAGTTACAACCTACGCCTGTACTTAAACAATTTGACTCATTGTACAGAGACAAATTGACGAAGCAAAGCATGCCACCATGAAGAAACTCCATAAATAAGAACTTGTATAATAATAACAACCATTATTACCGGAGAAGTCCACTAATGACCACAACGCTGAAAAAAAGAGATAAATCTATATTAAGACACAGCAGGTTGCAAATTGATAGACATTTACTTAATTATTACCACAACAATACGGCATATGTTTCCCACACAGAAAGAAGAGGAAGAACATAAGGCAGGCTACATCTAGCCCTCAATGCTGCACAGTCCTTTATTTGTAAAAAAAAAACATTTTGATAAGTCAAATCATAATATTTGGTGTCTACTGTTCAGTCCTCTAGCACTCTGTCGAAGGGCAATCTAAAAAATTTAGTGGCGAAAGCAGTTAGCTCAACAATGAATAAGATAGCTTGCTAAAAGCAGTTAGCTTAACAATTCAGTTCTTTAGCTTACCATTTATCAGATTTTTTCTCCAAAAGGTTCCTAGCACAGTAGCTCTAAGGGAGGACTGAATTGGATAACAAGTATGTCATCAGTATATGGAAGGAAGTCACAGGTGTGTGAAGGTTGTAGCCGTGTAATTATCATTGCAGATATATCTTTTGAACATTAGTTTAGATAGGCATCCAAATCTAGCCTATTGCCTAATAGAGGCCATTACCGTAACTGTAATTTGACTAATACATTGTGACATTTCTTCACAATCCCTTTACTACTGGCGCCTGAAAACTCGATTCCATCTGGTATACCATGTTCCTTGGAACTTTAAATAAGAAGAAAACAAGGTTGATGCTTCTTATCAACAGACCTGAATGAACCAACGCCAGATTATTGCTTCTCCTGAATGGATGGACTCGGAGTTCTGCAGCGTGAGGCCATGTTCGCTGAGCTCTCCTCTGAGACACGTATCGTTGCCTGCACTGGTGACGTAGGCCGACCATCTCGGCCAAGAGAGCGCGATCCCGTTGGAGGGACCGAGCGGCCTGAGTCTACGCCGCCCCTTGTGTGCGGCGGCAAGTCTGGCTGGAGCAGGCAGGACGCAGGCGTGGATGTCGTGGGTCACGGGTGCCGTGGAGGACTGGAGGTCCTCCGGCAGCGGCACGTCGCTGGGCAAAGGGAAGGAGTAGCAGGTCACCACGCCGGAGAGGATGGAGGGGATGCCGCCGCCGCCGCCGGAGAGGAGGTACCCACATCGTGCTGTGTGCCGTTGGGCGCGGCGGTAAGGTGGGGTGACTTGTTGGGCTCATGGCCCATACAGCCCTCGCAGGGCCCACATTCTTTTTGAGCAAAGCAGGCCCACAAGTTAGAAAACGATTTGTAGCTGGCCGGACCGCTGCTGGTAATTTTTGCTGCACCGCTGGCTTCCTAATTAACACCGTACGGCGGAGCAAGAGAAAAACGGCCCCGTTTAAACACTAGGCAGGCAACGCTCTGGACGTGCAAACGCACACAAGTCCAGTGGCCCTTTGGACTTTGCCCTAGAAAAATTGAAGTTGTTGGTCAGAATTGGCTTACAAAATTCATCATTACATTCATGAATACTTACATTCGTGGATAATGAACAATGTATATATTGTAAAGTTCTGGCCAACTTCATCATTCTAGGGCACCCCCTTTTTGCATTTGGAAAATCCACCCGACTTATGAAAACTAAATAGGGCCTCAACACAATTTCACAATATACATATGTTTTGCATTTTGGAAAATAACTAGTATTGTTGCCCGTGCGTTGCTACGGGATAACAAAAATTATATAATAAAAACCACGCATTGCATAATAAGATAACAGAAATATAAAATTAAATACAAACATTAAAATAACATTTAATTAAAAAACAAAGTTTGTGTCGCATGCTCACTAACTCACTAACTCATGTATAGACCATTCCATAATGCAGCTTAAATAACGTTTTATATCGACAATAACATCTTGCAAAAAGAGTCTAGCACATGGACCTCATGTTTGCTAGTGTTTATAACACCAAGGTACCAGTTCATTGGTAACATTTATTAGAAGGAACAATTATCAATCAAATAATAAACATTTTGTCAAGCAGATAAATTTGATAATCAAATAACAATACATCACTTAAAAAATTGCTACCATGTGATACACTTCCCTCACTGGTACCCTCCTGTACCACAGGCATACACTTCCCTCACTTCACAACCATCTGCAGCTTTATGTGCTTTGGATTAAGCTAATGCTAATAATTTACCTTTATCAAGGACACAATCAAATGATATACCCTACACAGAGTACGACTGATATACTTGCTTTCCAAAAAAAAAAAAAATCTATATGTAAGTAGGAACCTTTTATCTCCCAACTGTAACCTTTTCAAAAAAAAAAAAAAAAAAATGATATGTCTGGTTGTAGAAAGCATCAAGCAATGCAATGATCGAAAGTTACCAACTTGAGTGCTGGGAAGTGAAGATCTCATATCTACTCTAAATGTTCAATGCTGAAATTCTCATGAGAACCTAGCAAATTGCTAATATTTAGAACAGAAAAAAAATTAGTAAAACATCACCTTATGCCCCAAGAGGAAGAACACCTCCTTGAATTGCCAGTGTCTGAACTTCTCATGACCTGAAAGCAGATACTAATGTGCACCACCTCCTAGAGAAATAGAGTGGAATTGCATTTGCCTGGAGCAATTATTAGCAGAAAACAATAAGTTCACAATTTTACACTTAGTGCAAGACAAACCATCCATTTGACATCTTGGATGTCTGCTCTTGCAAGTCCAGTTCCTTGCTGAGCTTAATCTGCAACCACAACATGTGGCCCTTTGATAAGAGAAAATCCAAACATGTGGCCCAATCATTTAATTTTTTTTAACTGAAGAGTGAGGAGCAATTATCTCTTATTTGCAAAGTCTACGCTGAACTGAGTTAATTCTAAAATGCTATCTTGTTTTAACAAATACAAGTGACAGCTAATTGTAATGGCTTGCCTGTAACCATGCAACTGAAAATTCATATATAATACATCTAGCCCCTCTAGGATTACCCCCTCCTTGTTTCTAAAAATCCATGTATGGTCATATCCATGTAACTGAATATTGCTGGTCAATTTAAACTGCTATTTTGCTCATAGAATATAAATTGTTCTAGTTATCAATCTTTAATCCAGGTTGTTGCACTGTTAGAGGAAACACATTAAAAGCAGAAACTAAAAGTCACAATTTTTACATGGGGAAATATACTTCAAAGATGCTGAGATGATAATCTGCAAACACCATTCCATATTTCCCAAATTCATCAATAGCTGCATGGCAGCAAGTAGGAGCAGCAGCACCCTCGAGTCTCCTCTAAATCAAGCAATCTGAGAGAGCAGCAGTACGTCAGAGAGTAGGGCATGAACTATATTATCTTCCATTTGCACTCAATTAATATGACAATGCTTATTAAAGGAAAGTGGTGAGCCCATATGCTAACGGTACCGTAAAATACAAAACATAGCATACATGAGTACTCCGATGAATGAACAGCTATATGTTCCTATGCTCAAAGATGATGCTTTTGTGTTTTACAGTCTTGAAGGAAACAACTCGAACAAAAAATTACGGTACAAAAAAATACTCATCGGTTCCACATGATGGTGAGATCAGACATGTAAATTTTAGTCAACCAAAAACAAACCTATCTCTTGGATCCCACCATCATTTCCCCATTCTGATGCCTCCGCCTTCAGTAATTGAGCAATAAGAGCAAGGAAACAACCAAGCACTCCTGAAGTCTTCGAGCCTCTTTCTGAGCAATGGTTGTGACCATGCCAATACCAGATTTTGTTAGCACAAGATACCAGAAAAAAGCCGTCTTGAGTCCCCAACCTCATCATGCCGCTGAAAAACTGAAAAAAAAGATTTTTACACCAACAGAGCCAATCACATATATCAATATATGAGATAAACAATTTGACTCATTGTACAGAGACAAATTGACGAATCAAAAGCATGCCACTGTGAAGAAACTCCATAAATAAAAACTTGTATAATAACAACCATTATTACCGGAGAACTCCACTAATGACCACAACGCTGAAAAAAAAAGAGATAAATCTATATTAAGACACAACAGGTTGCAAATTGATAGACATTTACTTAATTATTACCACAATAATACGGCATATGTTTCCCACACAGAAAGAAGAGGAAGAACATAAGGCAGGCTACATCTAGCCCTCAATGCTGCACAGTCCTTTATTTTCAAAAAAAAAAAAAAAACAAAAAAAACATTTTGATAAGTCAAATCATAATATTTGGTGTCTATAGTTCAGTGCTCTAGCACTCTGTCGAAGGGCAATCTAAAAAATTAGTGGCGAAAGCAGTTAGCTCAACAATGAATAAGATAGCTTGCTAAAATCAGTTAGCTCAACAATTCAGTTCTTCAGCTTACCATTTATCAGATTTTTCTCCAAAAGGTTCCTAGCACATTAGCTCTAAGGGAGGACTGAATTGGACAACAAGTATGTCATCAGTATATGGAAGGAAGTCACAGGTGTGTGAAGGTTGTAGCCGTGTAATTATCTTTGCAGATATATCTTTTGAACATTAGTATAGGTAGGCATCCAAATCTAGCCTATTGCCTAATAGAGGCCATTACTGTAACTGTAATTTGACTAATACATTGTGACATTTCTTCACAATCCCTTTACTATTGGCGCCTGAAAACTCGATTCCATCCGGTATACCATGTTCCTTGGAACTTTAAATAAGAAAGAAAACAAGGTTGATGCTTCTTTGCAACAGACCTGAATGAACCAATGCCAGGTTACTGCTGCTCCTGAATGGATGGACTCGGAGTTCTGCAGCGTGAGGCCATGTTCGCTGAGCGCTCCTCTGAGACACGTATCGTTGCCTGCACTACTGGTGACGGAGGCCGACCATCTCGGCCTAGAGAGCGCGATCCCGTTGGAGGGACCGAGCAGCCTGAGTTTACGCCCCCCTTGTGCGCGGCGGCGAGCGCGCCCACGAGGACCGGGATGCAGCGCGGCAGCGAGTCCGGCTGGAGCAGGCGTGGATGTCGTGGGTGCCGTGGAGGACTGGAGGTCCTCCGGCAGCGGCACGTCGCTGGGCAAAGGGAAGGAGTAGCAGGTCACCGTGCCGCAGCCCAAGGATACCCGGGAGGGGGGGAAGGTGGTGGACGGTGGACGGAGGCGATGCCGCCGCCGCCGCCGGAGAGGATTACCCGCATCGTGCTGCGTGCCGTTGGGCGCGGCGACAAGGTGGGGTGACTTGTTGGGCTCATGGCCCATACAGCCCTCGTGGCCTGCTGGATTCCTATGAGCAGCCCACATTCTTTTTGAGCAAAGCAGGCCCAGAAGTTAGAAAAGGATTTGTGGCTTGCCGGACCGCTGCTCGTAATTTTTTGCCGCACCGCTGGCCTCCTAATTAACACCGTACGGTATTCTCAAAAAAAAAATTAACACCGTACGGCGGAGCAAGAGAAAACGGCCCAGTTTAAACACTAGGCAGGCAACGCTATGGACGTGCAAACGCACACAAGTCCAGTGGCCCTTTGGACTTTGCCCTAGAAAAATTGAAGTTGTTGGTTAGAATTGATTACAAAATTCATCATTACATTCATGAAGAATACATTCTCATGGATAATGAACAATGTATATATTGTAAAGTTCTGGCCAACTTCATCATTCTAGGGCACCCCCTTTTGCATTTGGAAAATTCACCTGACTTAAAACCAATCAAGGCCTCAACACAATTTCACAATATACATATTTTTTGCATTTTGGAAAATAACTAGTATCATGCCCGTATGTTGCTACGGGATAACAAAAAATTATATAATAAAAACATACGGATTACATAATAAGATAACAGAAATATAAAATTAAATACAAACATTAAAATAACATTTAATTAAAAACAAAGTTTGTGTTGCACTAGCAGGCTCACTAACTCATGTATAGACCATTCCATAATGCAGGTTAAATAATGTTTTATATCAACAATAAGAAATCTCGCATCTCCAAACCATCATGTACACATATTCGAGTATTGTAAATATTAGTACCTATCACATGGGTAATACTATGTCTTATTGAGACCAGCACGTCCGAACATCTTGCCCAAAAGAGTCTAGCACATGGACCTCATGTTTGCTAGCGTTTATAACACCAAGGTACCAGTGTTTACTAGTAACATTTATTAGAAGGAACAATTATCAATCAAATAATAAACATTTTGTTAAGCAGATAAATTTGATAATCAAATAACAATACATCACTTAAAAAAATTGGTACCATGCGATACACTTCCCTCACTGGTACCCTCCTTCACCAGTACCACAGGCATACACTTCCTGTACCACAGGCATACACTTCCCTCACTTCACAACCATCTGCAGCTTTATGTGCTTTGGATTAAGCTGATGCTAATAAATTTACCTTTATCAAGGACACAATCAAATGATATACCCTACACAGAGTACGACTGATATACTTGCTTTCCAAAAAAAAAATTCTATATGTGAGTAGGAACCTTTTATCTCCCAACTGTAATTAAAGGAACCTTTTCACAAAAAAAAAAAAAACATAAACGATATGTCTGGTTGTAGAAAGCATCAAGCAATGCAATGATCGAAAGTTACCAACTTGAGTGCTGGGAAGTGAAGACCTCATATCTACTCTAAATGTTCAATGCTGAAATTCTCATGAGAACCTAGCAAACTGCTAATATTTAGAACAGAAAAAAAATAGTAAAACATCACCTTATGCCCCAAGAGGAAGAACACCTCCTTGAATTGCCAGTGTCTGAACTTCGCATGACCTGAAAGCAGATACTAATGTGCACCACCTCCTAGAGAAATAGAGTGGAATTGCATTTGCCTGGAGGAATTATTAGCAGAAAACAATAAGTTCACAATTTTTTTTTTGATGAAACAGGAGGGGGGTGCTCCCCTACTGGGCTTTTATTAAACAAAAACTTAACTTACAGTCTTACAAAACAGTCTCAAGATACATAAAACGAAATAAAGAAAATCAAAGCTATTATACATAAGCTTGTAGCCATTGGGAAAACAATTGAGTTTGACTGCCTTTTGCTCGAAGGATAACTTGAGCAAATTCTGATTTGAAGACCGCCTTGCCTCGATCAACAGAAGGTAGAATATGCCTGAATATCAAATCATTCCTCATAGTCCATATAGACCAGCACATGAAGACTATTATTTCCATAAAGAACAGCAACTGAAGCTGATTCTTAAAAGATGTCAGAGTTCCAAAAGGATCATTAGAATTTTGAATCTGCAAGTTCAGAGTGGCCCAACAGGAAGAAGCAAATGGGCAGTCCAGGAAAAGATGAACCAGAGACTCGATCACTGTATTATTACACAACACACATGTGTAGTCAGGCAAAACCATATTTTTCCTTTGGAGTAGCTCCCTGGTACTAAGTCTGTCTTTAAGTAATAACCAGAAGAAGAATTTCCTTTTATTTTGACATTTTGATTTCCAAAGCCACGAGAAAGCTAGGTGAATTTGTCTTGTGCCCAACAAGTGAATATAAGCCTTTTTAGTGGAAAAACCTGAGTACCCCAAATGTAGGACCAGACATCATTTTGATCACCCAAAACTAAATCTTGCAGGATGGAGGAACACTGATTAAACTGTTGAAAGGCTTGCTGAGAGAGAGGCAGATTAAAAAGCTCATAGAAATGACTTGTTTGGCAGACCTGCTGAACAGACTTGTATTGATCCTTGACATAAGAAAACAACTCTGGCATTGATGAGCTTAAGGCCAGATTATTCCAAGTGTCAACCCAAAAGAAGCAAGAGGCACCATTAACAGCCATTGCCATACCTTTGTATTCAGGGATGAGTTTTAGGATTGCACGCCACCAGAAAGACCCTGTCTGTGCTATTCTTGGCAATTTACCATTGGGGTATCTCATTTCCCAAACTAAATGCACCCAAGGAATGTCCAATCTATTATAGAACTTATGCAAATTCTTAAGCAATAGACTTTTATTGTGTCTATGCAAGTCTAACACATTTAGACCCCCATTTTCTTTACTCTGACAGACCATTGTCCAAGCTGCCTTTGGAGGCTTTTTGCTATTGACATCTGAACCTCTCCACAAGTAATGCTTCCTGTACTTGTCAACTTGCTTAACAACAGTCTTTGGGAACAAGTAGGTTGACATGGCAAAAGTTGGTAGGGCACTGAAAACAACATTAGTTAGTTGCAGTCTACCAGCATCAGTGAGGTAGCTTGAGATTGACACAAGTCTTCTTTCACATTTAGAAACCAGAGGCTAGAAATCAGCAACAGTTGGCTTAGTCAGACTTAGAGGTAAGCCCAAATAAGTAAAAGGCAAAGAGCCTTGTAAGCAGCCCAACGAAGCAGCAAGGGTATTCATCTTATGTTCTGGCACATTAATTGGAACCATCATTGATTTGCGAAAATTCACTTTCAGACCTGAAGATTCAGCAAAAGAATTAAGAAGGTCTTTCAAGAAGAGAACCCCATCCTCATCAGCTTTCATGAAAATTAAAGTATCATCAGCATATTGTAAAATAGGGAAATCTAAATCATGTCTGAGTGGAATTGGTAAGGACAGAGAGCCATTATCTTTTGCATGATTTAGAATATTATGTAGAAAATCAGCAGCTAGGACAAATAAAAGGGGTGAAAGAGGGTCTCCCTGTCTGACTCCTCTTCTGCAATGGAAAGATTTGCCTGGAACCCCATTTAGAAGGACTGAAGAAGTTCCAGATGAAAAAAATCAGGGACATCCATTTCAACCACTTTTCAGGAAACCCTTTCTTCTCCATAATCTTCAACATGAGGTTGTGTTCCACTTTATCAAAGGCTTTTTCAAAATCTAGCTTGAGAATGATTATTTCTTTTGTTGACCATGCTAGGCAATCTTGAATACATCTATGCTTAATAAAGCCATATTGATTATTATGGATCAAAGATTGCCTAAGAAAAGAATCAATATGGCTTTATTTCAATCAAACCAAGAGCACTTATAGCTGCATTGAACCTGTACATATCACCTTGGTCCCCACCTGGCTTATTTCTGTCCTCAGGAGATCTACATAAATTAAAATCTCCAACAACAATCCAGTCAATAGAATCAGACATAACAATATTTTTGAACCAATCAATGAAAGAACTCTTGTAGGGATTGGTACAGGGAGCATATATATTGGTAAGAACCCAGTGGGCATTGTTATGGCAAGAATGGAATTCGACAGACTGAGCATAAGAGTTCTCGAAAACCAAGTTACCAGAAAAGAAAACTGATTTCCAAACAATGATTGAACCACCAGAAGCACCAACTGAAGGTAGAAAGACAAACTTATCAAAGATGGGAGGACAGAGAGTACGAAGAAAAGCAGCATCAAAGCTTTCTTTTTTAGTTTCTTGAAGACAGAAAATATCACAGTTGCTGTCCAAAATTCTATCTCTGATAGTATTCCATTTGGTGTCAGAGTTTACACCACAAACATTCCAAGACAAAATTACCCATTGTCTATTATCCATTAATACACTTTTAAAACAAAAGAGGGGAGGTCCCAACTTAAAAGAAGGAACTACCGAGTGCCATCCTTTTTGGATGGATTGGGCCCCTTTTTGGCAATGGGCTTCTTGCTGGCCGGCTTTGCATTCAGAGCTTCATCAGAGAGATCTTCAGGATTCAGCCCACAGAAGGTGACTCTCAGGTCCCTTTATCACTGAGGTAGACAGTTGAGGAGGGTCAGCTGAACATCCCAGGCAGGCTTTTGATTTGCAGGAGGACTTGAAGCCCTTCTGGAGCTATTTGACTCTCAGGCGACGCCTTACTTCTGCCTCTGACAGAATTGGTGCCTTCCCTTTACCCTTGGCTTTCTTTGGAGTCTTTTCAGGTGAAATGGGCAAGGATGGACCTTCTTCTGAAAATATTTCTTCAATGACAACAGAGGAAGGATTAGAGGAACAACCATTGGAGTAGGAAGAAACAGGGCATTTGTTGGGAAGATAGAAAATAGAAGAGCTACCCGTGTTAGAAGAGAGATGCCCCAAGCTGGAGACTGCAGGAACTCCTTTGCCCAATCAAAAGTGGGAGACTGTAAAAGAAGTAAAGTAAAGAAATTCATCCATGGATCAGGTACAAGGACAGAGGGCATTGAACCAGAATTGTGAGAGAAAAATCTTACCCACTGCCTGAAAGTCTCTAGAGATGGTTTGACACAGGGCATAGGATTCATTTGAGGCATGTCATAGTAAACTTGAACCATGCCCACTTGAAAGTTGTCCTGTTGAAACTGTTCTGCCCCAGGATTGGGCCATTAAGGTCACCAAGAAGATCTTCCAAAGGTATCTCATCTTCTAGCAAAGGAATAACTGGCACCAGATTCTCAAAATTAGGGAAAGGAACAATCTGAACAGGTTCCACAGGAAGCAATGGCAACTCAGGTTCAGCATCTGAAGCATCAGTCAAATCATCCATAGCAAGTACATCTTCAGGATTTTGATGGGGTTAACTTGAATCTGATTCTCAGGTGGGTCCACATTGAAAACCATCTCTTGAGGTAAGCATTATCATTGTTATCACCATCAACAAGAGGTTGAAGAGGAATAAGTTGTGGAACTGGATCTTCTGGAAAGAAACCTGCTGGGCTTGCATAGCTGGTGGGTTGGGCTGAAAGTTCCAGCCCATTGCCTAGTGATGCTGCTCATCTGGATTATTGACAGCAAAAGGATTGAAGTGATTGATATGTTGGGGCAGAACAGGCCCATGCCCAGGGTGCACTGGCTGACCCAGCCCAAAAGAATTCAAAATTCTGAGGGTTCACATCATCATTGTCATCAGGCCCAGGAAAGAGATCTCCATCTTGAGCAGGGACTAGCAGAGTTGCTTGAAAAATTTCAGTTTGAACCGACCAGCAATCAGAGTTAGGTTCCATTCCTTGCAAAATTAAAAAAACCAAGGGATGGAATCCAATCCACAAACTCTGACTTTAGCATATACCCTATCCATATTATCTCTGTCCTCCTCCCCCACACAACAAGCTTTCCAAATTCAGAAACTGCCTTATCAACCAGATTATGTGGCCACAGGTCTAGATTCAGAGCTAGCATTGCTATCCAAGCTTCATGAGTAAAGAATGCAGTCCTATTGTTCAAGCTTTATCATGAGCAACAAAAGAGATGGAGCCATTACCATAGGGAATAGGACTGTTCTGAATGAGTAAATCCCTCTGATGCATATAAAGTAAACTTGACATAGGCTTGACCGAGAGGGCAGGGTTGATGGTGTCAACAGGAATGTGATTGTGATTTACCAAAAATCAACCAATACCTCTTTGATCAGGTTGAAGTCGAGTTGCTGCATTGGAAGAGGATTGAAAGTCGCAATGGCAAGATCATTATGCTGCCTGTGAATCCTCCCAGTAACCACTCTCTTCACCAGAGGCCTATTAGGCACAATAATGCGCTATGATCCCGGAGGGAGGAAGGGACGAGGATCAACAAACCGATAAGCCATTGGTTCCTGACGAGTAAGATCAAAGTGTCCAGAATCAGAGATTGGGGTTTTCTCAGACCAAGCAACATGAACAATTGGGGGTGGATTAGGAATATTGAGCTTCAGACGAGCATACTCATGGAAAGAAGCTTAAACCGGAGGCGACACAGCTTGATTTGTCTGGGAATGGGCAACCAGCGAATCAACAGGATCGTCCTCGTCGATGAACTCCGGCGCAGCAATACGCCAGGGAAGCCGCCACGGAACAGTAACAGGCGGAGGAGGAGAGACGCCTTTTGTTTTGCAACAAAAATCAGCAAAAGACTCATACACAGGGTATTTGTAGCCTTGGGTTGGCCCACTAGGCAGTGAGGGAGAGGGGGGTGGGTGACCGGAGTGATGACTGGAGGCAGAGGCGCCATTAACGGCTTGGCACAGCGTACGAGGCGACGCGGCGGTGCACTCAGTGGCAAGCCTGATATTTTCCTCTTCATGTCTCAAGAAGGCAGGGCCAAAAGATGGGCCAAAATTTGCTTTCCTTTGTGCAACCGCAAAATTTTTTCCCCTCTGGTGCATGCTGCCCGGGCCATTGAATGGGCCGGAAATTGCTCCCTTTTGAAAACCAAGATGCAGGCCAAGAATGCCCTTTAAGTTAAATGCCGCCTTGAAAGGGAATTTAAGCCGAGTAAAAACTGATTCATGACTAGAATTCAAATTCTTTTGAAAATGAAAACAGGGGGCGAAGAACACGGCCATTGCCCAATCTCACCAAATTTGCACCAGATAGAGGAGAGGATTTTGTGCTCTTTCTTCGGATTTCCGTCCATTCAGCATCTTGTTCTTATAACCAATTTTTAAATTCCAGCACATAATTGGGCCCCCCTCCATGCCAGAGATGAAAATAGAGCTTGAACTTAGAGCACTCAAAAGAACGCAGTTGATAAATATGGAAACCAACAGCTTGAGAGGAAACAGAGAATCTAAAAACCCGATCATCCAATTGAGAAACGTTAAAGAGGGAAGGATTGCCCCCAATAACAGATTGAAGAATTAAAGCCACTGAACGAGAAGAGAGCTTGAACGCATCTGCCAACGGAGAGAACCAGAAAAAACGGTCGAGGAGAGATACGTGGATCAAAACTGACCGGAGAATTGTAGCGGCAGAGGATTTCTGCCTCAATCACCTTGCCAGTCCGGTAGTTGAGTTCCAGATCATCCATCTCCACGAGTAGTCAATCTCCGTGTCGACACGGCGGAGGGGTCATCTGGACCCCGTGAGGTGAGCATAGAGCTGACACATCATCTTTAATTGTTTACACTTAGTGCAAGACAAACCATGTCTGCTCTTGCAAGTCCAGTTCCTTGCTGAGCTTAATCTGCAACCACAACATGTGGCCCCTTTGATCAGAGAAATCCAAACATGTGGCCCAATCATTTAATTTTTTTAACTGAAGAGTGAGGAGCAATTATCTCTTATTTGCAAAGTCTAGGCTGAACTGAGTTAATTTCTAAAATGCTATCTTGTTTTAACAAATACATGTGACAGCTAATTGTAATGGCTTGCCTGTATGCAGTATCCATGCAACTGAAAATTCATTATAATACATATAGCCCCTCTAGGATTACCCTCCTTGTTTCTAAAAATCCATGTATGGTCATATCCATGTAACTGAATATTGCTGGTCAGTTTAAACTGCTATTTTGCTCATAGAATATAAATTGCTCTAGTTATCAATCTTTAATCCAGGTTGTTGCACTGTCAGAGGAAACACATTAAAAGCAGAAACTAAAAGTCACAATTTTTACATGGGGAAATATACTTCAAAGATGCTGAGATGATAATCTGCAAACACCATTCCATATTTCCCAAATTCACCAATAGCAAAGTAGGGAGCAGCAGCACCCTCGAGTGTCCTCTAAATCAAGCAATCAGAGAGAGCAGCAGTACGTCAGAGAGTAGGGCATGCACTATATTATCTTCCATTTGCACTCAATTAATATGACAACGCTTATTAAAGGAAAGTAGTGAGCCCATATGCTAACGCTACCGTAAAATACAAAACATAGCATACATGAGTACTCCGATGAATGAACAGCTATATGTTCCTATGCTCAAAGATGATGCTTTTGTGTTTTACAGTCTTGAAGGAAACAACTTTCGAACAAAATTACGGTACAAAAAAATACTCATCGGTTCCACATGATGGTGATATCAGACATGTAAATTTTAGTCAACCAAAAACAAACCTATCTCTTGGATCCCACCATCATTTCCCATTCTGATGCCTCTGCCTTCAGTAATTGAGCCATAAGAGCAAGGAAACAACCAAGCACTCCTGAAGTCTTCGAGCCTCTTTCTGAGCAATGGTTGTGACCATGCCAATACCAGATTTTGTTAGCACAAGATACCAGAAAAAAAAAGCCCTCTTGAGTCCCAACCTCATCATGCCGCTGAAAAACTGAAAAAAAAAAAAAAAACAAGATTTTTACACCAACAGAGCCAATCACATATATCAATATATGAGATTTTGAGTAGCAGCCATGGTCCCACTGATTAGTTACAACCTACGCCTGTACTTAAACAATTTGACTCATTGTACAGAGACAAATTGACGAAACAAAAGCATGCCACTGTGAAGAAACTCCATAAATAAAAAAAAACTTGTATAATAACAACCATTAATTACCGGAGAACTCCACTAATGGCCACAACGCTGAAAAAAAGAGATAAATCTATATTAAGACACAGCAGGTTGCAAATTGATAGACATTTACTTAATTATTACCACAATAATGGCATATGTTTCCCACACAGAAAGAAGAGGGAGAACATAAGGCAGGCTACATCTAGCCATCAATGCTACACAGTCCTTTATTTGCAAAAAAAAAAAAAAAAAAAAACATTTTGATAAGTCAAATCATAATATTTGGTGTCTATTGTTCAGTGCTCTAGCACTCTGTCGAAGGGCAATCTAAAAAATTTAGTGGCGAAAGCAGTTAGCTCAACAATGAATAAGATAGCTTGCTAAAATCAGTTAGCTCAACAATTCAGTTCTGCAGCTTACCATTTATCAGATTTTTCTCCAAAAGGTTCCTAGCACATTAGCTCTAAGGGAGGACTGAATTGACAACAAGTGTCATCAGTATATGGAAGGAAGTCACATGTGTGTGAAGGTTGTAGCCGTGTAATTATCTTTCCAGATACATCTTTTGAACATTAGTATTAGTGTAGGTAGGCATCCAAATCTAGCCTATTGCCTAATAGAGGCCATTACTGTAACTGTAATTTGACTAATACATTGTGACATTTCTTCACAATCCCTTTACTATTGGCGCCTGAAAACTCGATTCCATCCGGTATACCATGTTCCTTGAACTTTAAATAAGAAAACAAGGTTGATGCTTCTTTGCAACAGACCTGAATGAACCAACGCCACCTGAATGGATGGACTCGGAGTTCTGCAGCGTGAGGCCATGTTCGCTGAGCTCTCCTCTGAGACACGTATCGTTGCCTGCACTGGTGACGGAGGCCGACCATCTCGACCAAGAGAGCGCGATCCCGTTGGAGGGACCGAGCGGCCTGAGTTTACGCCGCCCCCCTGTGCGCGGCGGCGAGCGCGCGCCCACGAGGGCCGGGATGCAGCGCGGCAGCGAGTTCGGCTGGAGCAGGCAGGACGCAGGCGTGGATGTCGTGGTGCCGTGGAGGACTGGAGGTGCTCCGGCAGCGGCACGTCGCTGGGCAAAGGGAAGGAGTAGCAGGTCACCGCGCCGCAGCCGAGGATACCCGGGAGGGGGGGAGGGGAAGGTGGTGGACGGTGGACGGAGGGGAATGCCGCCGCCGGAGAGAGGTACCCGCATCGTGCTGCGTGCCGTTGGGCACGGCGGCAAGGTGGGGTGACTTGTTGGGCTCATGGCCCATACAGCCCTCGTGGCCTGCTGGATTCCTATGAGCAGGCCCACATTCTTTTGAGCAAAGCAGGCCCACAAGTTAGAAAAGGATTTGTGGCTTAATTTTTAATTTTTTGCTGCACGGCTGGCTTTAATTAGGAAAAAAGTACTTTTGGTCGCCCTCAAAGTTCGATTTTGGTCACTCCATTTCCAAAACCGGACCAAAGCGGGGTCCTCTCGACTTTTGAAACCGTGCAGATTTTTTCCCCGGCGGTTTTGGGCGGTGGTTTTTCAGATAACTCGGTTTTGCTCTGATTGGCTGTGGTTTTAGTTTTTTTTTTTTATTTATTTGGGTGAATCTTTCAAAAAATCATAGTAAATCACAAAAATTCATAAAATAGAAAATCCAATTTTGTTGGACTCCACATGAGTAGACGCAATGAATATATAATATGATATACTTTTGTACAAAGTTTTTGCTAGAAGGTTTTGCCTTTTTTTTTTATTTCACCAATCTTTAAAAATCATAGTAAATTACAGAAAAATTATAAAATAAGAAATTCAATTTTGTTGGACTCATGAGGCGCAATAACACAAAGACATAGTTACCGCGCTCTTTAGTCTGAGTTAGGTTAGCTAGGTTTCTTTGTCTTTGATCCGTACGCACGCGAGCCGTAACCCGATGGATCCCCGCCAATAAATTAAATAGTACACCTATATATCTTTATTGTGTAAATATGCTCATGTGGAGTCTAGCAAAATTATTTTTCAATTTTATAATTTTTTTATAATTTATTATGATTTTTAAATATTGAGCTGAAATAAATAAAAAGAAAAAGGCAAAACCTTCATAGCAAAAAATTTTATATTAAAGTATACCATATTATATATTCATTAAGTGTGAGCTCTACTCATGTGGAGTCCAACAAAAATTGGATTTTCTATTTTATGAATTTTCTCGCGATTTACTATGATTTTGAAAGATTCAAATTTAAATAAATAAAAAAAGGAAAACGAAACCACAGTCACTGTAGCAAAACCGAGTTACTGAAGTGAACCACCGTCCAAACCGCGAGGGACGAAATCTCGCACGGTTTCAAAAGTTGAGGGATCCATTTTGTCCTGTTTTGGAGTTTAGGGACCAAAATCGGACTTTCGCAAAAGTTGGGGACCGAAAGTAGACTTTTTTCCTCCTAATTAACACCGTACGGCGGAGCAAGAGAAAACGGCCCAGTTTAAACACTAGAACGCAACGCTCTAGACGTGCAAACGCACACAAGTCCAGTGGCCCCTTGGACTTTGCCCTAGAAAAATTAAAGTTGTTGGTTAGAATTGGATTACAAAATTCATCATTACATTCATGATTCATGAATACATACATTCGTGGATGATGAACAATGTATAAATTGTAAAGTTCTGGCCAACTTCATCATTCTAGGGCACCCCCTTTTTGTATTTGGAAAATTCACCTCGCTTATGAAAACTAAACATGCCTTAACACAATTTCATAATATACATATTTTTTGCATTTTGAAAAAATAATTCAATGCAATTTCACAATACATATTCACATTTTCTATCTACAGTGCTAGAAATTGAAGATTAACTAGAGGGAGGAGGTGAAGGATCCCATGATTGAGGATCACTATTGATGGTTGGATTTTTTTTGAATTACACAATTAACGCAGACGCTCACAACACGCACGCACACTCACCACTATGAACACATCGTACACAAACCCTACCCTATGAGCACCTCCGAAGGACTAGGCGTACGGCAGATCTGAGATTCTCAGAAGTCACCATAGGCGCTCGTTGAGCCGATAGGAACGCCGCTACCACTTAATGCATAACGCCGAAAAATCTTGGAAAAATCCCAAGAAAAGGTGCGAGGCGGCGGGATTTGAACCCCTAGTGGGTAGCGTCCCGCCGGACCGTCCCTACCATTGGATGAGAGAGTGATGTTTGTCGCCTGACGGAAAAGGAAAAAATCAGGCACCTGTGATATAGCAAATCCCAACCTTGTTACTCCATCAATTCTAGGATTGCACATAACCCACCCTCGTGAGGCCTTGTTTGGATACATGTGTATCCACTTTAGCTTACATGCGTTGGAGCGGATTGGAATGCAACTTAGTTTAATTACACTTCAATCCACTCCATATGGATTGAGATGAATACATGTACATCTAAAATAACAAGCCCCGAGGCAATTAATTAACATATGGTCTCCTACCCTTTGCACTCCATGATGCCGCCCCGCCTGTTCTCATTCACATTCACCACTGTTTACACCAAAAATGGCCAGACCGGATTTTTGGTGATGCAAAATTGGCTTGGACCAAGGCACGGTAAACTAATTCACTATCTAGCCGGTGATCCAGTTCTTCACATCACATATCCACGGAGATATCTGGTTTCTTCTACTGCAATGCCACAGCCTTTGTCGTGTCGTTGGTTATACTTATCCTCCTCCTCAGCAACATATTCAGCACCCAAGGAATCAAGTACTGTGCACTGCAGATCTCCATGATCATGGATCTTCTTGGGCTGATTGGCGCCTATGCTGCTGGAAGTTGCAGGCAAGTGTCAAAATCCGTGTATGTCTCCGTGCTTGTCTTTCCAGTGTTCCTGTATGTTGCCATCCATGTTATTGTGTTCATGTTAGAAGTCTTCCCCAAATATTGCAAAATGGAGGAGAAATGTGTGGGACAAGCTGAAGAATCTGTGCCCAGATGGCTCAAGAAGTTGTTTGAGCTGCCGCTGGAGGAAGACGAGAACATGAAGTGGAAACTGGAGAAGAGGCAAGCTTCTGCTGCTCCTTGCAATTCTTGCAGCCAGCCTCACCTACCAGGCAGGCTTGAGTCCACCAGGCGGCTTCTGGCAAGAGAACAAGACAGATCATGTCGTCGGCAACCCAGTGCTCAATGACAACTACCCACAACGTTACCTGGCTTTCTTTACTGCAATGCAACTGCCTTCGTAACATCTCTGGCCATCATGCTGTTGGTGAACAGAAAGCTTTAGCCGAGAGGAATACAGTCACACGCGCCAGCATGTGCGTGGTCCTTGGCCTGGTTGGGCTCATAGGTGCATTTGCTGCTGGGAGTCAAGGAAGGTATCCACATCCATATATGTCCTCATCCTGGTCTTTGCAGTTCTAGTCTACATCATGCTCCAAGTTGTTCTGGTTGTGTCCGAGTTAGTTGAGGGTCTCTTGCAGAGACTCCTGTCCTTCTTCGACATAACAGAGGGAGAAGCTGGTTTCATCTTGCCACATACAGCAGTCAACAATGGAAGGCCACGAGATCTCTGGTATGAAAAGTTGCCCAAATACTTGTTGCCCGCAGCACTTGCAGCGACTGTCACCTACAAAGCCGATGAACCCCACCTGGTGGCCTCTGGGATGATGGCCAAACTGGTCACGTAGTCGGGTGACCCGTCCTACGAGAGCAGCCATCCAAATCGTTACAAGGCTTTCTACTACTGCAATGCAACTTCCTTCATGGCGTCTCTTGTGATTATGGTCTTACTGATCAAGCGAGTATGCAAAGAAAAGCAGGCCATCTTGGCGCTGTACACCGCCATGATACTGAACTTGTTTGGCCTCATGGGTGCGTATGCTGCTGGAAGCTGTAGGAGACTGAGACCTCTGCTTACATCCTGGCATTAGTGATAGGAGTTTCTGTGTACATTGTTGTTCTGTGTACATTGTTGGCCTCATAGGTGTTGCGGAACGGCTGAAAAGAGTAATGGATGAGCTAGTGGAACGAAAGTGATCTGGTGCGTCTCTGTAGAAGATTTGTAAAACCTGGGGTCATGAGCATAAAAGGTGTCACGAATTGTGCATACTTTTTTTGAACTTTGGATAGCTTCCAGAATCCAGATACGACTTATTATAATATTTTTCTGAAGCATTCTTGTAATTTGAATATTTGGTTTGTATTATCTCTAAGCCTGGCTTATGAAAATGCGATGCTAGATTGATGTTTCCTTTTGCTTAAATTAGCTATCCTTGCAAATACAGCCTTCTAGGTATTCTCCTTTTCTATTCTACTAGTGTTGACTTTTTACAGAAAGATGTACGTTTATATAAGGTATCCTTTGATAGTACATTGCTAAAAAGAAAATTAGATCACGAAGGAAAAAACATAAATATTATATTTGTGCCTAAGTATCCTTGATAGTACATAATCCTTTGGTCTTCATGGCTTTCATGGCATAATTCAAGGTGCTCGTGACTGAGCTACTATAATAGTATCTGCTCACCAAAATCAAAATCTCACAATAGTATCGGCTTGATATACATGGGCTACTGTAATGAGTTAATTTCATAAAACTACAACTATTTTGCCCAACGGCCCAAGTATCAAGGAACTACCTGATAGCAATTTCACAGACCTACAACATTTTACTAGACCCATGACAGCCAGTCAACCACACAAGTAATGTGTGGACCGACATGTGGATTTGTGTGCCTGACATGTGGGTCAGTGGAGAATGTTATAGGTTTGTGAAACTGATCTCAGGTGTTATGGCTCCTTAATAACTTGGCATTGATATCTGTAGTTGTAAAATGAATTCTAAGTAAAAGCTTCCAGTGCCAATATTTTAAGGAAGTGTTTTTTCGCCAAAACTCAACAGAGAAATATTGCCCTAAACATTTGCAACGAGACATCATAAGCATTTGAATTTGGGGTATCAAACCATAACAAGTGTGCATACCTATATTTTTCCAGTGACTCACAATAAAGGTCCTGAACATGTTGTAAAGCTTCATCCTTTCCATATTTTGATGTCAATTCTGGGGTTTTCCACTTTGAGGGAGGATTGCATTGGAAACCAGCAGCTGAGTTGGTATATGGAATCCACAAGTACTGCATATGTTTGTTTTCAGAGAACCACTTCCTGCATAAGGGGAGAAAGGAAGAAATTTGAGGATATTATGACTGCATAGGAAATAATTTTATAGTAACATAATTATTGACACCATGAGACTTTACCTGTGCTTTTTCTTGGTCTCACCTGCATTGCAAATGAATGTAGGTTCCACTAGCTGAGGTATTTCTACACTTTGAAGAGTAACTTTTACATGACACCAGGACACCAAGTCAGCAGCGAGCAAGATAAAACAACTCGATCCTTCTCCCTTGATAGCTCTATTGTCCCTTTTATAAGGTTAACCAGTTTCATGCTAATTACTTGCTCATCAACCAGAGGCAAGCTTGCACAAGTGCCATGCGCACCAACCTGTGTTGAATCATGAATAAGCCTGAACTGGGTAACCCGCAATTGTACAATTTGTGAAGGAATAATGTGCCGGCTAGGCTACAATTGAGATCTCAGGAAGTAGGAACTACTGCTTACTGGTAAAAGGAAAATCAGATTCTGAAACACACATAAACCCATCAGCAGGCTATCTGATTCCAGATAATTCAAACATTTCACTAAGTGGTAACTCCAACATCAGAGAAATCGCCTACTTGTTCTAGTTTCAATTTGTTAGCGTTCTTAATTTATAACAAAATATAAACATCTACACGGAGCTTGGAATAAGAAATTTAAAAGGTGGATATTTCTCTGCAACAGACCTGAATGAATGAATCCTGCGTGTCGACCTGCTGTTCCCGAATGGATGCAAAGTTCTGCAGCCAGAGTCCATGTCCCTTAGAGGAAGCGAGCATGGACCTCGTCGCCGCTCCAGACTTCCAGTTGATACGGCGTGCAGGTCCTTCGGCGGCAGCGCGTACCGAACGGGACGGCCTTCTCGCGGCGCGTCGGCGGGGAATGGAACGGAGTAGTAGGTCACGGCACCGCAACCAATGAGGAGCAGCGCGTAGCCCGCGCACTTGCGAAGGTCAGCGTCGGAGGAGACCGGGTACGGGGCGGCGGAGGGGAAGGTGGCGGCGTTGGCCGGTGGGGATGGCGCCGCGGCGGCGGAGGCGGCGGCGATAGTGGAGGAGGGGGGCGCATCATGCCATTGACCGTTGGGCGGCGCGACCCGAGGCGAGGGAGAGTGAGTTGTTGGGCCTGGCGGGTTGCGGCCCATACATACTCCAGCATATACATGCGGCCCACTGGTATTCCAATTGACCAGCCCACGAGTTAGAGAGAGGATTTGTGAGTTGCCGGACCGTTGCTCCTGATTCCTGGGGGCTGTTCGGTTCGATTGCTAGTGCCGTACGGGAAGATAGAGAGAAATATAGCCTAGCTCAAAGACTAATCAGGCCACGATGTTGACGCAAGCGCACGCAATACGGTCGTGGAAGTTGAACTGTGCCCTAGCAAGAGGTTATAGTAGTCAGAATCGGATTACAAAAATCCATATGAAATATATATTGTAAGACTTCTGGCTATCTTCAACCTAGGGCAACCCTTTTTGCATGTTTTTTCTAGAGGAATGAGAGTATTTGTCATGCATTGGGCCTTTTTTTTCTTCCTTTTGCACAATGGGAACCAATTCAATGACCCTTAGCAACTTGAATTCACATTTAGTTTTCTCTTAGAAAATTGCATTTTCATTTCCCAATCCTTTTACTTGATGTGAGCATGAGTTATTCCTTTTTGTAAATATAAGATTTTATTGCATTCATGAGTTATCATATTGTCTTTTTCTTTTATTATTGTATTGATTTTTTTGGATGACTTGTTTTGCCACTCATCAACCCGGCCACCTCACCAACCTTATTCACATGAGGGAACGTTATCACTTTATATATGTTATCATGTACCCCCTAGTTCCAAATTATATGTTTTCTAGATACATACTTTTAATTATGTATATGTATTATAGTTTATATATGGATGATCTGCACAAATTATATATCTAGACTAGAAAAAAAGTCAAAACAATATATAATAGGAGTATAAGATGGAGGGAGTAAGATTGAGGGCCATTATTTGAGGAAAAAATGTGGTAAATAGGTAAGTTCCCAGCATGTTGTCGTGGAAAAATTACAAACATAAACATTAAAGAGGTTGATGGGGGCAGGGAATAGTTGCATCATGAGAGTATATTTGATATTTCATAGTTGGACATGTAATACAAGAGAATGCAAGTAATTTGTTTAGTTTCTACCGTGTACCTTAGCAAAGAGCTATAGAAGATTCCAAACCTAGTAGGAGAAAAATAATAGTATGAGAGTAAGTGTTGACTCGTGATTGATATATAAAAAAATGTATGAAAAACATGGCTAGTAAATTAACTTATTCACTTAAAATGATTGCCTAAGCTAATCCTACATAGTACATTGTGAAAGTCCCTGGCTTGGTTTTGATAAT
>JADLZK010001539.1:0-23649 GCA_015847255.1 Hyparrhenia diplandra | reverse complement strand
TGACTCTCCAATATGTTGAAGCCGTCTTGATGATATTCTGCCGCTCAACGCTTTCCAAAAACTCATCCTACAAAATATTATCACACAAAGAAAAATAGGAAACTAGTGGAGGGATTAGAATAAAAAATTAGAAGTCACCGTCCCAAAGTTAATCGTCCGTGGGTTAGTCGTTGTTGATATTTCTTAATACGACATTACCGTAAATAGATAATAACCTATTTCCTGAACGGCACCGAAATGCTTGTTGGCTTTTCACGGTGCAATCACTAAGAATAAAGAATATTCTTAGTGACCACGTTAAGAGAGATCAGATGATAGATGGATTCATATGTTTGCTATAGTCAATCCGCAAGCGCACGGATCTATCATTGTAGCATTTCACCCGGTGGTATTCAGGTATCGTGATTTATATTTTCCCAAGGGAAGGCAGGCTTGTGTAATTGCTGGCATAATGGTGATAATGATCCACAATGTATTTATGAATAACCATTAGTCAAAATGTAGGGGTAAGGAAATGATATTCAGGATAGTGACAAACACACATAAGCTACTACACCACTAGGGGGGAAGAAAAGATAAAAGAGAATCTACAATGAGAAGGTGGTTCTAAATATGCACATGGGTGAACTCTAGTTTGCATATGAGGAGGCTAAATCATGATGGGATTATGATCTTATGATGAGGAGATGCCTGCAGCTAGTCTGCTAGCTGATGGACACTTTCAGAACTCCAACTCAACATCCGAACGTGGAGGAGTACAATGGGCGGAACAGGGTTGTCACCACCTGCCCCCTACCTCACTACCATGGAATGCCAACATTTCTGATGGTTACTATAGACCTGGACACCACGTCCACGTGTATAGAAAAACTACCTTAATCCCCCCGGGACTCCAACCCTACGGATCGACAAGCAAGGATAAAGGTAAACCCGAAGGTACACCAAACCATCATAATCTACATAAGACGACCAATCTCTAGCGAGTCGACATATGAACAGTTAATCCTATAGTTAGCCAAGTCCAATCTATTAATATGTTAACTAGACCATAGTTCACACATTAATAAGATAACATGAGGGTAACTATACTCCAGCTCGAACGCATTGCAATAGGAATATAGAGACTTGAGTGTTGAAAGGAACTCCATAATAATATTAATATTACCAAAAGATCCTTCCAAGGAGACAAGCCCTCCTTGAAGCTCAACATTGCTCGAAACTACAACTAGAGCTATAGAAAGTGAGTGAAGTGCTCAAGGGTGTGTGTGTTATTGTTTGGAAGGGGGTGTGGCCTCTTATTTATAGTGGAGTGAAAGGTGTTCTTGGCGGGAGTTTTGGCGCCAATATGCCGAAAAACACCACCATGCACCGCCTCTACTCCTCCAGAGTCGGGATCGGAGACAAGGCGCGGCGGGATCGGGGGCAAGCCCACGGCGGCGGCCGCACACTGGGCGGCGGCGCGCAGTTTGGCCTTTGCACGGTGCCGAGCCTTCCTTGGCGTGGGCTGGTGGCCCACTCTAGGTCGCCCTTTCGGAGGTGTTTTATTCCAGTTTGCATTGGTTTTGGCCTGGTCATGTTCCCCTTAGCAAAGCGTATTCCCTGAGTTGCGTTTTACTCTTTATTTGGCGTACTTTCACTTGTTTTCGTGTTTGTTCCTGCAAAACAAATATTCTACGAATACAAGTGGAACTAGGTGAGTAGTAAATGTTTATTTGGCATAAGTGTTCTTTTTTGCTCTTAATTAGAGCTAAGTTGGCGGTATAAAATGTGTGATAGTGACCGCCAACAGTCGTCCGAAAGAAAGATTACAAGGTTGTTTTGACAGAACTTTCCCCTAACAAAGTTTTATCTTGATTACTTCATTTGGACAGCACCTCCACTAATCACTATTGATTAGTTTACTACTCTCAAGAACTTCTCATTTCTCAAGAAATTTTTCTATTACTACCGAGAACTTCTTCTCTCCTCTTTTCTCCTTCTCCTCACTACAAAGCTTGAAGCTTTCTGGATACTAGAACTTCGAGTTTTAGGCTAGAATGTTGAGCAAAGCAATGAAGGTGTGGAGAACAACCGAGGGGTGAAAGGGTTTTTATAGGGAAGCTGAGAGCCTGGCGACCGCCAGGAATGGTGGTGGCGATCGCCATGGTGGTGGGCCTCCTCCCACTCACCTTCATCCAGCATGTTGCTTGTCCCAATGCCATGGTAATTAGTGGAATTTTCGGTGGAAAAGAATGGCAGGGAGTGGTGCATGGTGGTAGGTGAGATGTGAGTGGAAAATGTCATGTCCAAGTTAGGTGAAATATGGAATTTAGTGTATGACATGTAGGACCCATCACAAAGTGATCATATTTTTGTATTTTCAATAAATAAATGCAAGAGTAAATATGATAATACAAGAATAAATATTTTTGAGCCACCACAATAAATACCTTCACGGGTTGTGACACACCGCAAAATTATTTATATGGGGCATAAATTTTCTGATGCAAGATAGAAAAGTAAATATGCAATGTGGTAAAGTAAACATGGATAATTACTGACTTACCTTTCGGCGAGGGTCCGTAGTTAGAGTCCTCAAACTGGGACTTCCCAATATTATTAACTATCAGATGCATTCTCCGTTTCTGGAGATGGTACTGATGATGACTCTTCTTTCTCTAGTTCAATCTTGTTTACTGTTGAGCTGAGCTCTGATCTGGGTTTGAATGTGAACTTTTCTTCTTGTCCATTTAGGTTGAATGTAATCTCTCCAGCCGTGACATTGATGTGTGCATTGGTTGTGCTTAGGAAAGGTCGTCCGAGAATGATTGATACTTTGGAGTCCGGTGGCATGTCCAACACTACAAAGTCCACAGGTACAAAGAATCCTCTGATATTAACTGGTACATTCTCTGCAATTCCTGAGGGGTATCTGATTGATTGGTCTGCTAGTTGTAATGATATTGAAGTTGGTTCCAGGGTTGTGTGCTTGAGTTTGTTGAAGATAGATTTGGGCATCACACTAACACTTGCTCTAAGATCACATAGTGCATTGAAGTGTTGATCTCCAATCGAGCAATCAATTGTGGGGCATCCTGGATCTTTCATCATGTGGGGTAATATATTGAGGATAGCTACACTGCATTCTTCTGTTAGCTTGATCACCTCCATAGTGGGCAGTGGTCTCTTCTTATTCAAGATATCTCTGAGATACCTTGCATAGGTAGGGACTCGAATGGCATCTAGTAGAGGTATGTTGATGTATAATTTCTGGATCACCTCTACAAACTTTCCAAATTGCTCATCTACTTGGGGTCCACGTTTTCTTCTAGGATATGGTAAGAGACTTGCATCATGAAAGTCTTGTGTCATTTGAGGGTCTTGAGTCAAATCTTCTATGTCATCATTTTCTTCTTCTCGAATTGGTTGTACCACGGTTGTTGTTGTTGTTGTTGTTGTTGCTGGTGGTGGTGCCGTAATTGGTGTCCTTATTGATGTTTCTATTATTCTTCTTGGATCAACGGGATCACGTGTAGATTTACCTCTTCTTGTGGTAACATTATGTACCTGCTCATGGTTAGTGGCAACAAGTTTGCAGCAGATAACTTTGCTATTTAAGTTTCTTTCTTTTTATTTAAAGCAAGTTGATCTTTTAAAGCAACAGAAAAATTATTCATCTTAAGATTTATGTCTTCTAAAACTTTATCATTAGCAACAAGCTTCTTAGAAAGGGTATCGTTTAACTTAGCTTGTTCCTGAATTAACTCTCTTAAAAATGGTTGTCTAGGAATATTTCCTTGGTACTTACCTGGATAGTTGGATCGCTATTGTGAATTCTGTCCTTGTGATTGAGTTGATGTTGATTTGTTGACAGCTAGGCTTGAATTTGATGCGGAATCAATGTAATCTTGTAGAGCCTGTCGATCCTTCTTGTAATTGGCTCGTTGTTCAAGCCAATTCAATAACACATCCATCCTGGTTGATATTGCTTTTACTTCTTCTGGAACTTCTTCAATCTGATGGTAGTGTTGAGTGTTCTCTTGAATCCAGCTTTGATTTTCTGATATCTTGTTCATGAGTGCTTCAGCTTTGTCAAGAGTGAGTGACAAAAATGATCCTTCAACAGTTGCATCTAGTTGCTCTCGTGCTCTTTGTGTTAATCCATGATAGAATCCTTGCAAAGCAATCAATCTTCTATTCCATGATGAGGGCAATCTGATATGTTTTCTTGTAAGCACTCCCAAGCACCTGGAATTGATTCTCCTTTTTGCTATTGGAAGTTAGTGATTTTTCCTCGTAGGGCATTAGTTTTACCCGTAGGGAAGAACTTTGATAGGAAGGCTATAGAACATTCATCCCATGTCTTGATTTCTTCTTTGTTAGAGTAGAACCATAACTTCGCTTTTCCTTTCAATGAGAATGGGAATAGGCGGAGTAATATGGTATCTTGGGGAACATCCTTGGGTGTGAAGGTGTTGGCAATCTCCAGAAAATTCTGCAGATGTAAGCGTGCATCTTCGTGTATCCTTCCACTGAATGGAGTAGCTTGTACCATATTGATAAGGCTTGGCTTGAGCTCGAACTCAAGATTATTAAGTTGAAGTGTTGGTCCTGTGCAAATGTTCTCATTGCTTGGAGCAGAGAACTCTCGTAGGGACTTTTCAGCCATAGCTTCAAGAACTGGTATATGCTTCCTCTTAATTGATTTGATTCTGATGAATGAAGTGAAGTGAATCACAATCAATTTCTAAACCCTGTTAAAATAAACCCCTGTAAGAGAAAGCAGGTTTCCTAGTTTGGATTCTTGTTTGTATCTATCAAGATATTGAATCTACTAAGTCATTACAACATCTATAACAAAAGGTGGAGTTAATCTAAGGCATACATTTTTCATATATAGCATTGTCATCCCCCCACAAATGCTAGTAAACTCTTGTTTGCAATCATGTCTATCCGGAAGACTAAATCCAAGCATTTCACACCGGGAGTAATCCAGGTTTGTCATTTATATTCTACCATAGGAAAATTAAGAAGTTGGGCTGATATACAAGATATTCCCCTATAATCATTGTCCACTTGGATAATGATAAATAAAGGAGGGTAGGAGACTTAACGTTGGACTACTTTAAGAGACAGAATTCTTGTGTAGTATTGAATCTACTAAGTCATTACATCTACTCTAAGGCATACATTTTCATATATAGCATAGTAAACTCTAGATCATGTATCCGGAAGACTATCAAGGAAAATCAAGAGCGAAACAAGATATTCCCCATAATCATTATCCACTTGGCTTATAGACGGAGGGTGGACTCGAGGACTCAACAGACTACTCCCGCGATCTACCACACGTCCCTAATATAAGGTGCACTCGCAAGTAAATCATATATAAGCACCACGCTTACATAATTATTTCTACCACCTAACCCACTCGAGAATTGAATTAGGCTTTCTACGAATAGATACATGTATCTATCATAAACCACAACTATATCGAATATACTATTAAAATAAAGTAAGAACATAGCAAAGCAACACATAATATTATAATAGAGCAAGGTCATAGATACAAGATAATATCCGTACCGTGGGACTTGAAGATCTAGAACTCTGGGTAGGCACACCCAGCTCTACTTGAATCTGACTTGCTAATCAACTTAGACGAACTAGAACTAGATGATCTAGAACTAGACAAGTAGCTAACCCTAATCTCTGGTGGAGATACTCTCTTCTACTTCTGCCTGACTTGGCTGATAATGAATTACAACTGAATTACAATGAATTAGGGTTTAAGCCTGGGGGTAGAGGTCTTGCTTATATAGGCCTTGGTGATGAACGATGACCATTGGATCAAACCGACCTTCAATAACGGTATAGATACAACCTCAATGTCGGTGGTAAACCGCCATAGAAAGGAGAGGCCAACAGGTGGGACCCACCTGGCGGTCGCCAGGATTAAGCCCGGCGGTCGCCAGGGCCTTGGGCCACAACCGCGCCTCCTTCCTTCTGGTGTCTTCTAGAGTGTTTTAGTCCATATTTTGGATTGAGTTACCTCCTGATTAAGTCTTGTCATCATATGGGATGTAAACTCTTAGGCTTTTCACTGATCTTGTTTGCATTTACTTGTTAAGTCCCTGAAAATATATAAATCACCAAAACTCATGGAACTTATCAGTATAAACCTCTAAACTAAGTATTTGTTCATTTTATGCCCTTATTTCATATCTTGTTGACATATAAAAGTATATCATAAGAGGTGTCAATAGCGTGGCGGGCGGCGATGCCGCGGCGGCGGCGGTGTGGGGAGAGGAGGATAGAGGAGATAATTTTCTTTATTGCTTGTTGACCTAAAAGATTACAAACCCCTTACTTTTATAGCCCGGCTAGTTGGACTTGTAAACCAAGCAATCTCTCTAAAAAGTTTCCTTATAGATTGTAATACCTTTTTATAAGCAATCCTATTTATTTTTCTAATAAGGGTGTTCCTTATAAATGGAATATCCCCTTGCACACCAAAAAGCCTAACATAATCCTAGTCAAACTCCTTATTTATTCCTAATTAATTCTCGAAGAATCCACGGAAGGGAGGCGGAGGCGGCGGCGCACGCGACCGCCCTTGGCGACGCGGTGCTTTGCCCCCCCCCCCCTCCTCGAGCCTCGTGGGCCTGTCATTCTAGGCCCTATTGCCTGGCACATGACATCTCCCCCCTTCTCCGACCGGCGCGTCCTCGCGCTAGATGAATGTCCATTCGGTCACACCTGGGGAAACATCTGTACCACCTAGCATGATGAGCTCAACCTAGAGAATCAGCTTCCCATGCACCGGGTTCCTGAGGATCATGTTCTCCTGGGTTCGCAAGGGTGCGAATTCCAAGACGTAGTGGAGGTTGCCGTTGTAGCCGTGGTAGATGTACTAGTGGATGGCACACCCCTGTTGTGATGTCGTCTGACGACGAGCCTCGAGCAAGAGCTCCCGCGGAACTCCCACCTCAAGGTGTTGATGCACCATGTCGCGAGGCGGGCTCTCCAGGAACAAGAAGCGCTTGTTTGGCGGAGGAGTGACGAAGAGGGGTAGGAGGCGCCAAATAGTGATGTCGCGGCGAGTAGGAGTTGCAGCCAGATTGATCAGCATCGTACCGTATATGAAGGAGCCGACGTCGAACATGGACGGGGAGAGCTGGTGTGTTCCCCGCTCCGCATCGTAGCTGATGTGGACGTTGTCGATGGTGAGGAAGAGGCGGTCCATGCCGTCGAGAAAGACGACTCTAGCTGGGTCGACGTGCTGGCGCCGAGGCCAGATGCCGCCCAGCAAGATGGCGGTTGGAGCTGTTATAGTCGGTGGCGTCGTGTAGCCGCCCAGGGCGATGAAGTTCGTCCTACGAACCTCTCCCTGAAGTAGAGCCTCCAACAGGTCCAGTAGCAGCGGTGAGGAAGCCGGGACGTCGAGGGCGATCCGTCGTAGATGCTGGTCCTCCAATGTCGCCTGTCGTAGCTGGACGAAGACTCCTGTCGATGTGTCGTAGAGGTCCAAGGCAGTGGCATGCCGTGCACGTTTCCCCAACCTGGGGGCGAAGCTCCGAGTGCCTGCGAAGATGCCCGACCTGAGTAGGCCAGGTTCAGGGGCACCTGTGTCGGCGCGTGGAGGAGGGGCCGACGTGAATGTCATGGCGTTGCCGTCGCGGTAGTATTGTAGCTTGTTGGTGGCGAAGTCCCATGTCACCCTTCCTAGGCTTGCAAGCCAAGGCATGCTAAGGATGACGTCGGCGTCATTGCCCACGTGCATGACATAGGCGTCGATGTCGAAGACGTCGGCGTCGATGCGAAGCTGTACGTCAAAGGTGGCCCCTCGGCATGTCGAAGTAGCGCCGGTGCCAGCGGTGATCAGCACACGCACTGGCTGAGTCTGCAAGCCTGCTGTGCTCACCACGCGAGGGTTGATGTAGTTGTGCGTCGCTCTCGAATCGACGATGATGCTGACGCCAGTCCCTGAAATGATGCTGACGAGATAGAGAGAGTGTGCGCCACGTACTGGGGAGTTGGGGTCCCCGAATAGGACCCCTGAGGTCGGCGCCATCAGTGGCGACGTCGTCCGTGGTGGCCCCTCCTGGTCGTCGTTGTAGTCATTGAAGATCGTGATGTCGAAGAGGTGCTTGCACTTGTGACCGCGTGTGAACGGCTCATCACAGTTGAAGCACAGTCCAGCCTTGCGTCGCTCCGTCATCTCCTTCGGTGTCAGCCGTTTGAACGGCCCAGTCGATGTCGCGGCTGATGACGGTGGTGGCACCGTCGGTGCGGTTGCCACGCGGCGCGTGCGCGGCACGGTGCCTTGCCCCCCGCTTTGATACGGCTTGCCGGAGTTGTAGAGGATGGTTAGGCAGCGCTCATATGCCCTGGCGAGGGACATGGCCGTCTGCATGTCCTTAGGATCTTGCAGCTCGACGTCTGTATTTAGCGGTTCCCCAATCCTATTATGTAGATGTTGACTTGCTGGTTGTCGTCGAGGTGTCCTGCATGCACCACGTGCGCCAGGAACTGCTTGTGTACTCATCTACGGTGCCTGTCTTCCTCAGCGATGCTAGTTCACCTAGCGGATTCCGCCTGGTAGCTAGGCCGAAGCGTTCGTTAACGTACTTGGCGAAGCTCGTCCAATCTGTGAGCACCTTCTCCTGGGATAACCTCATGTACCACTGCTGTGCTCCTCCTGTGAGATGATATGAAGCATACCAGACTTGCTCTGTGGCTGGCATACCTTGTCCCTTGAAGAATTGCTCGCAGCGGTTCAACCATGGTAGGGGATCGTCCTTGCCATCGTATGTCGGGAAGGACAACTTATGTAGACAAGGTGCGAGGCCTGGAAAGTGCTCAGCTGGAGAGGGAGGGGGCGGCGCATGCGCCGCCGGTGCCGGTGCCCCTCCTAGCGACAGCTGTAGCTCGAGGAAGTTGGCCGTCATCTTCTCTAGATTAGCTGTTGTGACTGCATCATTGGCGGACGTCTTGCCCCCGTCCGTTCTTACCTTGATGAAGGCGCGGCCGGAATCCTCCATGATTGTCTTTAGCTCCATTTTAGCCTCCTTCAGCAGCTTCATCCGTCATGCCTCTACCGGATCGGTATCGGAGAGGACAACAACTTGATCGGCGAGCATGTCGAGACGAGTGGTGAAGGTGGAGAACTACTTCCCCAGATCGGTCAGCATCTTCTTCGTTTCGGCGTCCATGGTGGTGGGTGGATCGTAGTGGCCTCCTGATACCAGCTGTCACAAACCAGATCGATTCTGGCGTGACACGTGGCCTAGTGCGCCCGATTAGGGCGGCGCACCCGGCGCTTAGGGCGGCGGCGCGGCGTCGGGGGGCAGCGATGGGGCGGCAAATGGCGCGGGGTGAGGAGGACAGAGGAGATAATTTTCTTTTTTGCTTGTTGACCTAAAAGATTATAGACCCCTTACTTTTATAGCCCGGTTAGTGGAACTCGTAAACCAAGCAATCTCTCTAAAAGGTTTCCTTATAGATTGGAATACCTTTTTACAAGCAAATCCTATTTATTTTCCTAATAAGGGTCTTCCTTATAAATAGAATATCCTCTTGCACACCAAAAACCTAAGATAATCCTAGTCAAACTCCTTATTTATTCCTAACTAACTCCCGAAGAATCCGCGAAGGGGAGGCGGAGGCGGCGGCGGCGACGCCCGCCCTCGGCGGTGCGGTCTTTGCCCCCCTCGGGCCTCGTGGGCCTGTCATTCTGGGCCCTATTTCCTGGCACATGACACACATATGCCTCTCATTCCCGGCAACCACACCAGCGGTGTGTCTATGTACCCGTCGTCGGTTAGGCAACTCGCATCTAACATAGTTGTTGACATATATATAATCTGATGACGATCAAAATGCTGACCAGGGGTGTTTTTGATAAATGCCTCGGGTCCGGTCCACATGGACATGCCACGTCAGCAAAACCGGACTGGTTTTGGCATTTGGACATGGAGTGAACGGGTTCGCAACTTTGAGGGATCAAATACCTAGCTTCTTAGTTGATGGAGCTATTTGACACACCCTGGCAAGTTTCTGGGCCTTTAATGCATTTAACTCTTGGAAAAACTATTTTTGGTAAGATGAACCCGATTAATGGACGGAGGGAGTAGAATCTTGTCAAAACTTGCACTAATTAGTCCCATGGGGACTAATTAATAATCAGTCACCGAGACCCCCCCGGCGCGCCCGACTCATGACCGCATTCGAGCCAGTGAACCGTGCGTCTCCCTCTTTGGCCCCACCACTGCCAACGCCCGCCCACGTTTGAGACAATCTTCGTTTGATTTTTTTTTCTCAAATCATTTATTTCCCGGCTCGTGAGACTCGCCTGACACCTTTCCAAGCTGATTTTTTTTATCGTCCTATTTGTTTTTGCCGCCCGTGACACTTGCATGGCAGGTTTGTAAAGCCTATATTTTTTAAGTGACCGCGTTATCATTAATAGATATTGACAGGCCGATTTTATAAATTGTTCTTTTAGCCACACGGTGGGTTTTTCTGGATGGGTGAACATAAGGAACACGAGTTGAACGTATATTTCTAGAAGGTAGATTTCATTTTATATTGAAATAGGTGAGGCAACAAAAGAAGTCTCCAACTGGAACGATGATGATACCGATCATAAAACTTGGATTTTAATAGTAAATGAATCAAACAAATCATATTTCAAACCATAAACCTTTTTTGTACTAAGAACATGATCTTTTCGGTAAATGGATCACTAAAGAAGATTGCAATACACTTTGCAGTTTGAATATCTCATAAAAGATAAAAAAAAAAAACTAATACATCCAACTCTTCTATCGCCCCTCTAATGGCTGCCAGTTGATTCACCTGTCAAAAGAACAAGAACAAAAGAAAACATTTAAAAAGAAACCATGCTCAAACTCAATTTTCTCTCGGAGGCACTTATAAAGCTAATGGTCTCAGTAATTTAACTGAAGGGGAGGATAATGTGACGTGTCACAATAGGCTAAACCAAAATGAGCATGAATACCCAGACCCTATTATGACACATTGCAATAGGAAACCCATTTGGCGCCATTGAAGATTACCCCAATTGAAGAATATAATCAAAGTAGCAGGTCAAAAGCTTCTACTGATATAATTTTAGTTTAATCAATCAAAAAGTAACTCAACAAGATGCACAATACCGAAAGAAAACTAGTATGTCAACTAACTAAAATATGTTGCAATTGATTACTGGTGGATGCTAATTTAGGATTTTCCAAGCTATCCCTGGATTACACTGCATCCCTTCATGTGCCATCTTGCCAAATGCACACATCCATCATTGCAGCTTCCAGCTAGCAAGAAGATGAGCACATCTGCCATGCCATCATCACCACTGCTGCAATTAGATCAGGTTTTTTCACCACTAATACCAAATAATAGAGCAGAAAGCAATTCAAGTGTAGATCTAACTCTTCAAACTATAAATTGTTCCGAACACAGAAATGGCAAGTCAAAACCTATTGTAATAATTTATGGATCCGGGTTGGGGCTGGAGACTTCAGGATGCGCTCACTAGGAATCATAAAGTTGCCAACATGGTTCTCATATACTTTCGTTGTTTGGAAGAGATCTGGGAACCCATAAATAATAAATTAGTGCCACAGTCCACAGAGGCCACTTTTATCAAAATTGCAACAAAAATCATCCACACCTACAACAAAAAAACATGTTACGCAATACTAAGGCTGAATTGGAAAACACAAATAAAAGGCATTCATGTATGTATAAAACTGATCTGTAAACTCAACAGAACTCAGACTATACTATTGTCATAAATTGTTCATAGGTTCATTGACTACTTTTCACTAAATCCATAGGTTAAAATGGCTAATAGGCTGTCAACAAATTGTACCTGATGCAGCTTGTCCTATAGCTGAAGGGATGTTTGGCATTACTCTAATAATTCGTCATTGACCAAAAACGAGGTTTATTGCACACGTGCTTCTCCTGCTTATCCCTGACAAGCAATCCCTTATAAGGCTGGAAACAAAGATACATAGGTTGGAGTTCGAGTCATCAGGAAGAACCATAGAAAGGATATCTGAAGAAAACTCTTCAGAATCACATATTTATCCTAAAAAAGGTTGTTGAAGACCATTATTTGATTCTTAAGCATTAGCCTCATATAGTATGCCTTAAAAAACAAAGAATTCAAGTGCTTGAGTTGTTGCCAAACTGAAAATAACAGGGGAGAAAGCACCAATTAGATAGCAACCATAAGTGATTTTTTTAAGAAAAAAATTAGCCACACAATGCAAGGATTGAGATGAGCATTATTGGAAACTCCAAAAGAATCAGCAAAACAAATAGAACTTCATAGGTTAACTTTTCACTACCATACTATTTATTGGTATCTTCGTGGATGTGCAGTTTAGCAGCCGGACATATCAAATTTCAACACAATAAATTGCAAAATAAATTTTCAGAAAAAGAGGGTTGCACAAATAGAACTTGGTGGTCTATCCATTCATTTTGTCATTAAGGTAGGATATTGTGAAAAAAAAACTTTTTTACACACTGAGGCTAACATAATTGTGGGCAGGAATCGATGCTTTTCATTATCCTAGTATATAAGAATATTAGAAGACACCAATCAAGATTTCTAAAATACATGTGTGCCACTGAATCAGTAATTTGGGAGAGCATACCTAAACAAGTTGATACAAGGGCGAAGAGAATTGATTATTTAAAACATGAAATGGAGAATAATAGACCCAGTTGTTGTAAAGCATTATATCAGTAATAATACATAATAGTACAGATTCATAGTTTTAAGATTGGGCTGACAATAGAGCCAGATATACATGAAGTAACTTTGGTCCAATCAGCAGGCAAGAGAAATGAGTATTTCACTGTATCAGAGAAAAATGAGCCTTACCAAGTTTAGTAATGCATGGCTTTATATTTGAATGGTGACAGAGGGCTTCCTGCCTTCCACCACTTATTTGTGGTTTCAATACATCTGAAGGAAGAGCTCTATAAGATTCTAGGCCTGTACAACAAAATATTAGCAAATGGAGTTCAATGAGTCATCTAATCAATCCAGAGAACAGATCTAGACAAACTCTTTGAGCTTTCTGAAAGACAGATATTGAGCACAAGTTCATCACATGATACAAGATTCAGTGGATTCGGTTTCCTGCAACTCTACAAGCACGTCACGGTGCACAACAAACTCAACATCATAGATCGATTTTAATGGCAGATGAGATCATGTAATTTTGCTACAGCAGTGCTGTACAGCTGGGTTTGCACAAGAACAATGTAAGGAATGAAATTAATAACAAAAGTTGCTATGTGCATATATACTTTAAAAAACACATGACCTGAAAATACTCAACTTGCATCTCGTGCAAATAGATTCCAGATCCCTGAGCAAAAAGATAAGAATCAGAAAATCCTCTTTAGGATCTTGGATCTACACACGACAGGGGAAAGTCGGCATCCAATGTTCAGAATCTGGGTTGATTGAAGAAGACAAACAAGCTTCTAGTGCCAGTTTTCATAAATATCTTTTTTGTTATATCTCTAGGTACTTCTAGCTTGCGAGCCTTTTTTTATTTGAATTAAATGGACCAATTTTAGTTATGCAAGTTAAAACCAACAAATACAAGATCCAAGCCGGATAAAGAACTAAAACACCCAGGCAAATTTGGTAGTACTGGGCACGTACAACAACTCCATATTCTCCCGTAAGAGAAATTGGACCAAACACCACCATAGGACTCAAGGCTTTGCCAAAAGAGTCAATCATGCTTCCCGAACAAAAACAAAAACATAACTGCTTTGCCTAAGAAGCTTGTTGCTGAGCTTTAAACGATTTCACGATAGCTGAAATAAAAAATGCTCCATTTAAATAACATTGCCGCTGTTAAGTATATGAATGCTATATTTGGCCTATATGGCCTGGTCAATAGGACTTGAGTGGTCCATGAGGCTCTGTCCTCTCTATGTATATTCGATCTCCTCTTCAGGAGAGTTTGTGCTCTCAGTTTCCCAAGGTACGTAACATGGTACCAAAGCTGTGGTTCAGGGTTAGGATTAGCCTGATCTAGTCCACCCACGATCCAATTTTTTCTCCCTTGGGACACCTCTGCTTTGCTCGACCTTCGTCGTGCCTTTCTCTGGCGGCCATTCTTTGCCGTGCCATTCATCGTCTTCGTGCGGCCCGTCGTCGCACCTTCGACTCCTTCACGCGCGGACGGCGACTCCACGCGCGGTCGCGGGACTCCCTTCACGCGCGCGGCTTCACTCGCGGGCGGGAGATCACGCACGACGCGGGACTCCTTCATCCGCGATCCGGTCTTCACGCGGACGCGATCCTGATCCAATCCAGCGCTTCCTCAGGCTGCGGGCTTCTTCTTCTCGGCATTCCTTCACGCGTGGCTGCTACACGTGTGGGTTGCTTTGTCATCCTCCTCCTCTGTCCGGAAAACGAGAGGATTACCGATCTTCGTCGCATCCTCTTACGTGCTGGTGGTAATTCTTCCTTTTAACATCAACAATGTCTCGATCTCGGTCTCGATTAATGCCATTGTCATTAATATTACTCTTGATGGTCCGAATTATCCGGAATGGGCCTTTTGTGTTGAAACCGCATTGAGAGGTGTTGGCCTTTATTCTCACTTAACCGATGATCCACCGACTCTCAAGTCTCGATAGTAGTAATGCAAACAAGGGTCAAAAAGTTGGGAAATTAGTGATGGTAAAGTCATGGCTGCTATGGTTAACAATGTTAAACCCACCATGATCATGAGTCTGCGTAAGTTTAAACAAGGCTAAACCCATGTGGTCTTATTTGAAGGCACGGTATGTTCAGGATAGTGGTGCCCTTCAACATACTCTCATGCAACAACTTCATGTTATTGAACGTAGGGACATGTCTGTTGATGAGTATTACTCTTCCTTTGATCGTTTGATGGGTTCTTTGATCTCCATGGTACCTCCATGTACAGCACTTTCATTTATTGAGCGGTTTCTCACTTACAGTTTGTCATGGGACTCATGGCGGACTTTGATTCTATTCGCACAAGGCTGCTTCATACTTCCTCTACTCGACTATGGCCCGGGCATTGTTTGAATTACTTGCGAAGAGACACGTCTTCGGTCCTTGTCCTCTTCGTGTTCTAGCCTAACGGTGTATTGGCTACTCATAGGACCAGTGCATTCAAAGAACCTTGTAAGCATTGCGGCAGGAACAATCATAGTTCAGATAATTGTTTTATTAAGTATCCAGAGAAGCTTGCTGAATTCCATGCTCGCCGTCCTGCTCGTGGTCGTGGTACCTCTTCCACTCCTCGAGGTTCAGGTGGTTCTAGCTCTGTCGGAACTATTTCTGTTGCTGCTTCCTCGACTGTCACTGCTCCATCGTCTTGGCTGCTTGATTCTGGAGCCTCCTTTCATGTGACATCCGACCGGTCCCAGTTGGTTGCCTCGAAGCACATCCATCGGCACTTCTATTCGAGACAGCAGATGGTACTTCTTGTCATATCACTCATTTGGGTTCACTTTCCAATAATCATTTTTGTGTACCCAATGTTTCTTTTGTACCTCAGTTGTCTATGAATCTGCTGTCAGTTGGTCAAATTACCGACCAAAATTGTTTTGTTGGACTCATCTTGTTTTATTCAGGACCGTCGCAGTGGGAAAGTGATTGGGACTGGCCATCGCCATAAAAGTTCTTCTTCCAGCCTCTACGTTCTAGACACCCTACGTCTTCCTTCGTCAGTTGAGTCAGCTCACGCCTCATCCGTTGCATCATCTTCAGCCTCATTTGCCAAGTGGCATCATCGTCTTGGTCATCTTTGTGGGTCTCGGTTGTCTTTCATGATAAATAAAGGTTGTCTAGGTCGTGCAACTGTTGAGTCTACTTTTCATTGTAAGGGATGTAAACTTGGCAAACAAATACAACTTCCTTATTCCTCTAGTGTTTCTGAGTCTGCTAGACCATTTGATCTTATTCATTCTGATGTATGGGGTCTTGCACCTTTTGCTACAAAAGGTGGCCACAAATATTATGTCATTTTTATTGATGATTTTTCTCGCTATACATGGATTTATTTCATGAAACATCGTTCGTAGTTGTGTTCTATTTATCAGTCTTTTGTCGGAATGGTCCACACACAATTTTCTACCCCTATTAAAATTCTTCGCTCTGACTCTGGGGGTGAATATTTATCTACTGCTTTTCGTCATTTTTTGTCCTCTGAGGGCACCCTTGCACAGCTCTCTTGTCCAGGTGCTCATGCTCAAAATGGCGTTGCTGAACGCAAACATAGCCATCTCATAGAGACAACACGCACCCTTCTGATTTCATCTTTTGTTCCTACTCATTTTTGGGGGGAAGCTGTTTCCACGGCCGTCTATTTCATCAATAGGCAATCCTCATCCAAGTTGTCTAACCAATGCCCCGGTGAAGTACTTTATGGCACTCCTCCTAGCTATGATCACCTTCGCGTTTTTGGATGCACATGCTATGTTTTGCTTGCCCCTCGTGAGCGGACTAAATTGACAGCACAGTTTGTGGAGTGTGTTTTTCTAGGATACAGTCCGGAGCATAAGGGTTATCGATGCTATGACCCTTATTCCCGTCGCATATGTATCTCTCGCGATGTTAATTTTGTTGAGGATCATCCTTTCTTTTATAACCCATCCACCAAGTCCTCGTATTCTCCCACAGAGTCCACCTCCTTTTTGTGTCTTCCTCCTTCATCTGGTGATGATGTCTCCACGTCTTCACCTTCTATTTCCATTACGCCTCCTTTACCTCCTGCAACAACTCCAGCTCCACCACCTCACTCTTTTTCTAAACCACTTATTACACGTGTTTTCAATCGCCGTACTCAACACCCCACCACGCCACCTCCTCATTCTACCACCTCGGCCAGTCCTGATGAGCCCGTTGTTGATGATTCTAATAATAATACTATTGATGAGTCATCTATTGTTTCTGATGAGTTACAAGTTGGTTCACGATATAATCTTCGAGATCGTGGTTCTATTCATCCTCCAGAAAAGTATGGTTTTTCCCAGGTCAATGCCATTGTTGATGAGCCATCCACTTATCAGGAGGCTTCTCGTATTCCAGAATGGCAGCTAGCTATGTCTGAGGAACTTGCAGCCCTTGATCGCCAAGGTACTTGGGATATTGTTCCATTACCATCACACATGAAACCTATTACATCTAAGTGGGTATTTAAAATCAAGACCAAGTCAGATGGCTCTATAGAGAGATATAAAGCTCATCTTGTTGCTAGAGGTTTTCAGCCAGACCCAAGGTCCGGATTATGAGGAGACATTTGCACCTGTTGCGCATATGACGACAGTTCGTACATTACTTGCAGTGGCTTCTTCTTCTTCATGGCCTATATCTCAAATGGATGTCAAGAATGCCTTTCTTAATGGTGATTTGGCTGAAGAAGTTTATATGCAACCACCCCCAGGTGTTGCTGCTCCTCCAGGATATGTTTGTCGTCTTCGTCGGGCTTTATATGGTCTTAAACAGGCCCCTCGTGCTTGGCATGAGCGGTTTGTGTCCGTCATACAGGCTGCTGGCTTTTCACCTAGTGATCATGATCCGACATTATTTATTTATTTGTCACCACGTGGCCGTACATTGCTTCTTCTCTATGTTGATGATATGTTACATGAGTTCACGTAAAAAAACAAATGTTTCCATGTGAAATGCAGAATTAGGAATCAATAGTTACCTAACGGTTAAAAATATATACTTTATTTAATGAATTTATATGCTTCTAATTTGTGCATCTCTTTTTTCGTGTGCACATTTTCTACAAGGTTTCGAGAATGCCGGGAGGCTTTAACTCGGCTTCATTACATTGGAATGATTTCGGGTATGTTACGACTCGAGCTTTTTACTCCGTGGAATTTCTTTAGCCCAACTGTGTTAGCTTACAGTGCTTTGTGTGGGCTTGAGGTCTTTAGAAACTTTTCTAAATTTTGTATTGTAAATTCGGTGCTATATAGTAAGAATTAGTAGAGTGATACTTAACATTTTCAGATATAGTTAACCCATTAGTTCAGTGATAGTAGCGGTGGTGAGAATTAGTTCAGTGATTCCTAGCCTGTAGTGATAGCTGGTATTTTTGCAGATTGTGCTGGTGGAGCTCCTAGACTGCTCTGGTTATGCTTAGTAGCTTAGGTTTATTTCAGTTTAGTACTACTGATAGTAACTCTGCGCATTGACTGCAGAGTTGCATCCATAAGTTAGTCACGTGGAAACACTTGAATCTCTTTTAGCATTGACTTCAGTTTAGTACGGCGGGAAGGGCGTGCTCCAAGCTGTGCGCAACATCAGAGGTTTTCGCGCCAAAGCTCGTGGGCGTCGATGTGGGGTGAGTTGCAGATCACTATCTCGGATTGATTGATTGATCTGTCTGTTTGATAACCAGTGTGACTGCTGCGAAGTGGGTAGTTGGGAACCGTGGTGTGTCTTTTGTCTGTGATCCAGTTGAACTGCCTTAGTTCTCGGACGGTTTAGTGATCTTAGTAACATGACTCCTATCTGACAATGATGATTTGCTTGACTCCTATTGACAATGATGCTTTGGATATTCTGGTGAAATTGGTGGAATACTTAGTTTATTCACATATGCAACCTATTGGCTTTTGAAATGGAGCAAACTTGAGGGTAGGCTCCTTTCTGGTCATTTTTCAAGTGCTGGTTAGTATTGCCACAGTTCAATGAAGCTGCATGTGTATATGAGCATATGGTAATTTCAAAGATGGATGAAACAAGTAGGCCTGATGATGTAATTTCAGCTGCATGGAGATACATCGAGTAAAATGGAGCAAAAGCTTTAACAAAGGTATTACCTGTTTCCTCTTAAATTTTACCATTCTTATTTATTCAAATGACTAATTAAACTGTTATTTCAGAACATTAATTATTGGCAAAGTAGTATGGCGCTGAGACATAATTCAGATGTTTGTATGTTATATATAATTATATATACATATATGATTATAGGAAAGTTCCTACCATAATTTATATATACCTGCCTTTGTGACGAGGCGGGTAAAATTTTTTGAGTTTTGTAAAGGCTCGGCGTAAAAATCATAGTGAAAAAAAATTGGGGGCACAAGTAAAAACGTACTTATAATAAGTCGTTGGGCTGATTTTGGCTGATTGAATAGTATCGGCCACTTTAGCAAAGACTGGCGTGATAGGGATGTCTGTCCCGTCGAGGTCATAGTGCCAACCCGTCCCTATGTATGTAGCGGTCGCCGTGGTGGGGCGCCCTCTGTCCGACCCGTCCCTATGTATGTATAATCTATATCTTATGTCTACTACTACGCGTTTGCTCTCCCTCGTATGCATACACTCTCGCGATTCATTCCATCTCTCGCTCTCTTCCGTCCCTACAATTTGGTGTCGCGCCATGCAATGCTTGGTGTCAAGATTTTGCACCATGAAAAGTCATTGGAGTGGATCCACCGATGATTAATAGGGATGCCATCCGCTTCTGACCCCGCATTGCGTAAAAGCGTGAGTGATACTCCCTCCGGAACAACAACAAAAAACCAATTTTTGACCTTTTCAAAATCTAATTTGACCATCCGTCTTATTCAACATATTTGTGTAAATTCTAAAATAAATTAGCTATTATTATAATATCTTTAATGATCTAATAAGTCATAATAAAATTGATAATATTTATATACATTATTCAAATAAAACGAATGGTCAAATTAGATTTTGAAAGGTCAAAGAATTGCGTTTTTGGTTGGACATCCACGCTGCCATCGCGATAACGGACCGCGATACACGCGTGAGTAATAAAGCGACTTGCTGAATCTACCGTCGTCCGCCACCTCTCCGCACTACGCCATGGAGCGGAACTCACTTCCGCGCCCGCCATCTATCTCGCTGGCCGTCATCACCGTCCGCCGCTCGCACGCCCTTCCACGTACCACCACCGCCGCCGGGCGCCGTGCCGCGCACCATGGCGCTTCCGCGGAGATGCTTGCATTGGTTGCCATCCGCGTCGCCAAGGAGGCCCCCATGGACGACCTCACCATTCTGCGCCTCACCCGTAGCGGATGGCTGAGGTGTGCGGCGATGGTGGGACGGAGCATCCCACCGGAGCGGGTTTTCCAACAGAACAGGGAATGGCGTACCCTGTCACCAATCTCGCCATCGCGGCAACCGGAGGCGTGCTTTAGAGCGTGCCCGTGCGCCTGTTCGTCGATGGCCGCGGCACCGCCGCGCCCCAGCTCGACATGCTGCGCTACGCCGCCGATGCGGGGCAAGAACTCGCTTCGTACATACACGCCCTTGCTCTCTACAGGATGCACACCGGCGCCGATGGCGACAACACCGCACGAAAGGTGTTGCGGGGGGGATCGGCGGCGGCGGTGACGGCAGCGGCGTGGGGCACCGATAATCGCACGCCCTCGCGCCGCACAGGCAATAGCGGTGTTGAGCGACGAGCTGGTGGTGGCACCGTATCCATCCGATGGGTTTTCGGTTTCTCCGTCGTCTCCTCGCTCGCCCAACCGCCGGTGCCTCGCCAACACGGGCATCTTCGATGCAGCGTCGGCGGGTTGTGGCGACATTGCGGATGGTCGAGTCGGAGCGTGGAAGTCAACCGTGGGGAGTGTACTGCAGCGAGCAGTGCAGGACCAGCGACGAGTCTACTTTGTTCTTCGTTGATGGCTGTTGGCATTTGTTAAGTGCTAAAAGAATATGAAGGATTCTGCAAGCGCACAGAACACCTACCATTGTAGCTTTTCCCTAGGATTAGTATTCTAGAGTATCGTATCCACAAGGAAGCTTTGGCTAAAGAATTCTAATAAGTCACAATCATGCATCCACTAACTTAGCAAACCACTAGACTAAAGTGAGGGGGTAATTGATAAAGGGTAAGTAAATAACAAAGCATAAAATAATAACATACCTAAGATTATAAAAGAATAACTAAACTAATCAAGAGGTCAAAGGGAGAGATCAAAGCTCTTTTGTACTTCTCTATTACTTAGGTTCTATGATAGCAATCACACTAATGCACTTTGGGACATCAGAACACTAGCCACAGAAAGAGATGAGAAGGGGGCTAGGAAGCTCCAACTACGGTCCTACAACCCGAACGTGGTGGAATACGTCGGCCGTCAGGGCTGTCACCACCTGGGGCTACCACAAACTATCCGTGGGGTTGGGTGCAATCTCAGGTAATCTCTAGTCTAGACACCAAGTCTACACTATCGATTACTACTCTAGCTAACTAGCATAACTAGAGCCCTCAATACGAGTGGAGATCCCATGCAATAGTATAACAACTATACTAACCATATATGAAAGATATAGAAGTAAATAGAGAAGATAAATATATGAATTATAAGTCTTACAAAGAAAGGATAAGACATACCAAACTCTGTAGACATCTCCAGAACTGGAGCATAACTCCACTCTCCTTTATTCTTGATTAGATCTAATCTAGATCTAATCTACTTCTAATTACATATCTACTTCTAATTACATGGCTAATCTACTTCTAATCTACTTCTAATTCACTAATCCCTGAGAGAGAGGTTATCCTTACATTGGGACACCTCTACAACTGAGAGATAATGAATAGAATGAGATAGAATAAATTAGGGTTTAGCCCTGGGGTCAAGGGGTCTTCTTATATAGGCCTTGGCGATGAACGATGACCATTGGATCAAACCGACCTTCAATAACGATGTAGATACAACCTCAAGGTCGGTTACAAACCGACCTACGAAGATGGGCTGGATTGGGCTCATGACTCTGGCGGCCGGCCTAAATGGCCCTGGCGGCCGCCAGGCCCTTGTGGCACAATCATGTCTCCTTTCTTCTGGTATCTTCTAGTGTCTTCTAGAGTGTTTTAGTCCACATTTTGGGTCGAGTAACTTCACGGTTAAGTCTTGTCATCGTATGGGAGATATATTCTGGAACTTTCTCCATTCTTCTCTGCATTTATCTGTTAAGTCCCTGAAAAGATATAAATCACCAAAGCTCATGGAATTATGTTAGTAAAACCCCTAGTCTACGTTGATATTCATTTTACGCCCTTATTTCATGTTTAGTTGACTATTAATATTATGCTATAACAGGTGTCAACAATGGCTTGTGGGCATGAGTGTACTTCGTTCTTCCAATGCAGGGGAGTTGCTCATAGTTGCAGGTGACGCCTAGCTAGATATATTGGATCTATCTAGATCGAACAACTTTTGGTAGCTTTTAGAAGTGTGCACACGTCGTAGGTGATGCATATATGGTGTGCATATGTTCGATCCTTACCTAGCAGTGATGTTCAAGAAACGTAGTATATATTAGCTAGTCTAGATGCATGAGATCTGGATGGAACGAAGACTGAGATGTTTTAATTAGTTGTAATATAATCCGTGTGTTATAATGCTCACTTCTGTTTCTGTGTCTACCATTAATTCTCGCGCCACGCCGCCCATGGCCGCCGCGAGCACCCCGGCCCGGCCGGCATGGCCATAGTTAGCCGCCTCTCGGGCTGAACTCTCTCCCTTCTTTCTTACCTTGGCACCTCGAGGCTCGTCGGCTTGAAGGCGCGCTATTCCTGTGCCGTTGAGGTCACCTTGGAATGCTGCCGTGTCCGCCGGTTCACATGCCGACCGGCCGCGCGTTCGAGCGTTCACCACGACGGCAACAACCCCTCTGCGACCCGTCCCCGCCTCGACCGAGTTTTGAAAACCATTTACGCTGCATTCCTAATGCCTCCATCCCGTCCATGTAACCTCGGCCTGTCCTCAGTCGCCGGTGAGTGTCTCTCCCCGCTCCGCGCGCCCTGCCCGCCAACGTCGGCGTCGAGCTCGTGGTAGGCGGAGCCCATTCAAACCCGCTCATCCGATAGCATAGATTGGAACGCTAGGTTCTGGGGATCACGATGTTCGTCCTCCCGTCGCTAGAGACATCATCTCCCGTGTGCCGCGCCATGATTGACTTCTCCTCGAAGGGGTTATTCACCGTTGGCAGGCCAACTTGGTCGGCCAGGCTGTTGAGCTTGTTGAGGGCGGCGCTGAGGCGCTGCAGGGTGAACTTCACCGCCCGGTTGGCAGCCATGTCGATCATCGGCGGCGTCAGCGACCCGGTTTACTGTGTAAACGGGGTAGAGAGGGGAGTGTGATTGGAGAACCGAGTGTTGGAGAGCGGACCGGAGATAGGGGGGTTAGTACTACGTATAAATAGGACTCAGCCGCGGTTTCTAAGACAAGGGAACAGTAGAATGCAAATGATAGAAAATTAAGATTGACACGCATCGTATTAAACCGATACAAGGAAACAATAGAACCCAAATTAACGAAAGATAAAGAGATTGCCATGCAATGATGCAACAGATTAACCAACAACTAATTCCTTAGCAAATTAACCACACAGATCTTTGTATCTTACACATCCACACAAATCAGACAACAGATAAATTAACATAAGAAAAAAAAGAAGAGAACCTAGGCCGCCTTCTTGGCCTTCTTGGCCGCCCTCTTGGCCGGCTTCCTGGTGGCCGCCTTCCTAGCCTCCTCCTCCAGTTTGGCCGGTATCCCCTTGGCGAGGGTATTGGCCAGAGAGTCGATCTGGAGGGCATAGAAGTTGGCCCTCTCCTCGAGGGGCAGATTCAC